>JANPXK010000527.1:0-50645 GCA_024704745.1 Rosa lucieae
CAAATAAAAGAATAAAAATGGGGAGTTTTGAAATTTGGTTCCTAATCTACTTAAATAAAAACAAAACAAATAAAACTCTATATAATGATCGACTTCCCTAACCTAGACCACTACCACTCGAAAATTACTAAGTGTAAAAGTAGAAAATCCATTTCAACATGCTACAAAAACGTGCCCATCTTGAATGCTAGATAAGAGCCCAAATGAAAAGTTGTCACGGTCCAATCCATTTATCTGATCCGTTCGTCGAATCAACTCACACGTGCAAATTAACCATTACAGATAGCAATTAACATGTAATTTCCAGAATTGTTTAATCATTAAAGCATGATTTTTACCACTCTTTAAAACTAATTACTACTTGTTTAACTCAACGTCTTAACAAATAATAATTACTCTTGGCAAATTAAGCAAACACACATGAATACTTAGCGTGATTCTAGCATGCAAACTTATTAACCTAACTCTGAAAATTACCTAAACACGTAAAAGGGCACAAGATTGTAACATGCATCATCAAAGAATTCTCGAAATTAACTCAATAATAAACTGAAAATCTCAAAAATATTAATAAAAATATTCTGAAAATTTCATGTCTCCAATTACACAACTCACAAATCCAAACACACAAAACCGAAACAATAATTATAGGGTTAAATACAAATTACTACCCTGTGGTTTAGGTCCAAAATTAATTCAGTCCCTGAACTTCTAATTTCATCAAAAACACCCCTGCACTTTCAATTTTGATTTAATAGGTCCAATTTGTTTGTTTTCTGACAATTGAGTTATTTAATTTGTTAATGTGGCTCATATATGGCCTATGTTTTATGATGTAATGTCGGGGTGGTCTGCATAGTCAATTTAGGAGTGAGTCCTACTATTAAAAATAAATAGTTTTTCAACAAATAATTCAACTATAACTTGAACCCATAACATAATATTAACAAATAACCTAAACCACAAGGTACTAACTAGTATTTAGCCCATAATTATAAGTAGAGTCATAGTTACACTTTTGAAGCTTTCCTCAGCGGCTTAGCAACAAGGTGATGAACCCATCTCTGCTATGGTGGTGGAGTGTCCTTGACTCAGCACCTAAGAACTTCGTAGATTGATTGAAGGATGATGGTCACGGTCTTGTAGGTGATGGAGGTTTGAGAAGTGAATTGGGCAGAGCTATGGAATAGTTTTTTGTTTGAAAGTGATAGGCCAGGAAAAGATCTTGGTCAGGAAGTAATCTTCTTGGTGTTGAGAATGGCTACTATTTATAGTGGAATTCTCCTATCTTGTGATGTAATCATGACCATTCATCTAGAGGTGATTTCTCCTCCAAATTTCCTTGATTTTCTCTTGACAAAGTCATGAATTTTCTGATCTCTTTTACCCTTAATGACTCATTGTATATGCCTTGAATAGTGACCAGATACATCCCTTATTCCTCTCCTTTAAATTGCACTAATTTCTTCCACAAATTGTGCACACAATAAACTCCTACAATCAAGAAAAATCAGAATTTAATTAGAGTTTATAATCAATAAGAAATAAGATAATTAGGAATAAATATTGATTAAAAACACTCCATTTTATCTCCTTGAATTCTTCCTGATTTATGCAAGTTTTCTTCTATTTTAAGTTTTCCTTGATTTCATCAGTCAAGAGTTTTCAATGGGATGAACTCTCATAAAAACAGGAAAATCAAAAATAGAAAAGTCCAAATAAAGAAAGTTTCCTAAAACAAAATAGGAAATATTTCCTAAAATGAAAAAGGAAAGTTTCTAAAATGACTTGTTCTTAATTTATGCTCATTTATGCTCTTTTTCACCTCTTTTCTCCATTTTCGACCATGAAGTACCTAAAAACATAAACTATATTACAATTATTAATTTTAAGAGAATAACTTAGCCAAATGAGGGAAAATACTTATTAAAAACGTCACAGTTTGTGCTTCTATCCACTAAATTAACCTTTTTATTGAGAGCCTTTTTAGTTGGTAGGATGCCTTTAATTAACTTGCACACAAAACTCCTGACTTTAGAGCAAGTCCACCTGTTAAAGTTGGCTAGTCAAGACTATTCACTACTTTTTGCCTTTCATTTCCACCATTTTTCTTGACCAGTCAAATACTGTTTACAAAAAGTCATTAATGTCAGTTGGCAGGTCAAGAAATTGACCCAGAAAGTGACTTTTTGTGAACAGTATCTGACTGGTAAAGAGAAAAGGTGGAAATAAAAGGCAAAAAGCAGTGAACAGTCTTAACCAGCCAATCTCAATAGGTGGACCCCAGCCTTCCAAATCATATTCCACAATGCTTTCATTTCATCATTACCATGAGAAGAAGAAGTGTGAGTTGGTAATGTAGCAACACACCTTGCAAGATGGTACCCACTCTTCACATTATAGATTCCATGCTGATCAAAGTGCCACACTAATCTATCCATTGGGTATCTCAAACTGAGAGGAATTTTACTAATCACGCTGACCTCATCTGTTGTAAAAAGTTCCTCCAGAAAGTCAAACATCCATTCCTTAGTAACCGGATCAATTAAGTCAGCAACCTTCAAATCTTCCAACCCCTCCATAACCGGAGAATAAGGCCTGAAAGTATGAGGCCGGGGTACCCATGGATTGAACCAGACTGAAATATCATTCCCAGTGCCAACCTGATAACGTATCCCTTTTTCAAGAAGCTCTTTCCCTTTCATTAAACTTCGCCAGGTATAAGAATCCCCAGGGTTCTCAGAAGCATGTAGAAAATCCGAATAAGGATAATATTTAGCTTGTAAAGTTCTGGGAAGAAGTGAATTTGGGAAACGAATAAGTCTCCACCCTTGTTTGGCCAGAAGAGCTTGATTGAAAGCCACCATATTTCTAAAGCCTAAACCTCCTTCTTCTTTTGGGATACACATTTTGTCCCAGGCAAGCCAGAGAATTTTCCTTCCCTGATCAGAGTCACCCCACCAGAATTCAGCCATGCAGCGGTGCATTTCCTGGCAAAGATGCTTTGGTAATTCAAAGCAACTCATTACATAAGTGGGAACAGATTGCACAACCGATTTAATCATCACCTCCTTGCCAGCCACACTAAGTGTTTTGTCTTTCCAGTTCTTCATTTTATTCCTAGTCTTCTCCATAATAAACCCTAAATAACTCACCTCAGTAGGAAGACCCAAATATTTATCATGCTTGTCAACGCGCAAGACTCCAAGGATTGTTGCTAAGTCTTCCTGAGTACCCAGACCAACATTTTTGGAGAATGAGATACAGCTTTTCTGGAAGTTTACTTGTTGACCCGAAGCATTTTCATAGAGCTGCAGTATATTCTTCAACCTCTCACACTCCTCCCTATCCGCCCTCATGAAGATGAAAGAGTCATCAGCAAAGAAGAGATGATTAATAGATAGGGCACCAGAAGCTATGGACACACCATGTAATCGTTCCAACCCCTCCGTCTCAGATAGCATACGTGATAATCCTTCGGCGCATAATAAAAGGAGATAAGGAGAAATTGAGTCACCCTGTCACAACCCTCTCGAAGGAATTATATAACCTCGTGGCTTCCCATTCAGAATGATAGAGTAAGAGACAGTCTTCACACAGCGCATGATCTAATCAACCCAAGTTTGACTAAACCCCAAACTTCTCATCACAGCTTCAAGGAATGGCCATTCGACTCTGTCATACGCCTTGCTCATGTCTAGTTTCAAAGCAACATAACCCTGTGATCCTCTACTCCGTCTCTTAAGAAAGTGTGAAATCTTGAAAGCTAGGAGGGAGGTATCCGAAATCTGCTTACCTGGTACAAACGCTCCCTGGTTTGGAGCAATAATATCTTGAAGCAGAGGTTTCAAGCGGTTAGCAAGCACCTTGGAACCCAACTTGTAAATAACATTGCAAAGGCTGATAGGCCGCATTTGTTGAATATGCTCCACCTGTTTCACCTTTGGAACTAGTGTGACAAAAGTCCCATTCACCTGTTTCATAAGTCCGTCAGATTTCATGAAGCACCGAACTGCATTCCAGACATCCCGTCCTACAACTGACTAGAAACGTTGATAAAAAATTAGGGAAAAGCCACTAGGTCCAGGTGCCTTCAAAGGATGCATCTATTTAAGAGCCTTTAGAATTTCACTGTCCTCAAACTCCTTTGTTAATAAGTCATTCATTTCAGTTGTAACAACTGGAGGGAACAGGTTAATAAAAACATCCAAATTTGAAGGATTACTAGCGGTAAATAAATTACCAAAAAAACCCAACACTATTTTCTCTAAATCATTATCTTCTGTACACCACGTCCCTTCATTGTTGAATAGCCCCTTGATTTCATTCTTCCGCTTCATGTTGCTAGCTTGGTGATGGAAAAACTTTGTATTCAAATCACCATCCTTGAGCCACATCACCAGTGATCTTTGCTTCCAGTAAGAATGTTCCTGCCATAATAATTCATTAAGCTTTGTTTCCAGTGCTAGGCACTCAGCTACAAGAGGTACAGTAGGAGATGCGTCATAAAAAACAGACAGTTGTGCTCTTGTCTTCCCAATTTCAGCCTTTACACTCCCAAATTTTATTTTGCTCCACTCACACAACCTCCTTCTAGAATGAGCAATTTTGGAGCAGACTATGTGAAACGGATTACCACCTGTCCCCCCCCCCCTCCTAACACTGCGACACCACAGCCCCACATTCCTCATCTTGTAACCACAGAGCTTCAAAACGAAACCTCTTTTTTTTTCTTTTCTTTTTTGGCCTTATACTATGCACCTCCAACAGCACAGGAAGATGCACTACTACAAAAACTGCATCACACAACGGTGGAAATCTGTTGTGTGATGTGCACCATGTCTGTCATCTATCTCGATGTTGTGTGATGAGTACACTCACACAACGGTGAAACACCGTTATCTGAATACCATAGACACAACGCATTGCTTATAAAACCGTTGCACCAGTTCTGCGCATGCCAATGCCAGAAATTAGATGTGGCGCATTTCGATGGTGATCAGACAACAGAATTAAGTACACGCTGTTGTTGGTTAACTTCTCACACAACAGAAACAAAACTCAGACAACAGTAGTAAGTACACACGTTGTTGGTTAACTTATCACACAACAGAAAAATATGGCGACTGTTTTGGTTGTTCCTTCACACAACAGGTATCATAAGTAATTGTTTTGTATGTGTGAGGCTCAGTGTTGAATTCTTCACAAGTCATACAACATCTTATTTCTATACCGTTATTGATTTAACATTGGACAACGGATATGTATTCGTTCTGTTGTGTGAGTTTTAATTGGACAACAGATATGTATTCGTTCTGTTGTGTGAGTTTTAATGAGACAACAAAATTTGGTTGGTACCGTTGTGTGATTAAATTGATTTGTTGTATGATTAACGATATACGTATTCATACAACGTACTGTAATTGACTGTTGTCTGATTATTTTCATTCTTTACCTGAAATATTTCCACAAAAATAATGCACAATATATAGATTTAGGCATTCAAATACTCTAATTCAACAATCTAATGTACCAAAAGAGGTAGCATTCATATATATATATATATATATATCCATCCATCCATCCATAAAACCACAGAAGGCATTGTAGCTAATTACATTGAAAGAAAACAAAAGCTAATTACATTGAAAGAAAGCAAAAGCTGATACAACATGTAAGTTCCAAAAACATGCACATATGCTGCATGTGAATATATGTATCAGCATATATATAACTGAACAAACTGCCCTCGATCTCCTTCAAACCAATTACTTGATGGCTCCTACATATATGACTTGACGACAAATTTTTGCCCACTCATTCCGGATTACATCAATGTCCTCTTGGCTATACATGTAGTTGCTTCGTCCTCTCCCACTGAAACAGTTTTAAGTTAACAACCCAACATTACCATACAGATCATTCAAACAAATAGAGAATATCAACTATAGTACCATCCAATAGTATACCCTGCATTAAGCATAGTAAATTAGTTTTCAATTCTGATAAAACTAGGCCATAGAAAGTAATTTGAAGACATGAAAAAGACAAAAAGACAACAGGATACAGTGGTATTATACCTTGTATACGGGACCAAAACCACCTTCTCCAATTTTGTTTAAAGGATCAAAATTATTAGTGGCAGCTTTAATTTGCCTCAAGGTGAAAAAGCCAGTCCGCAGATCCATTCCTCTCAGAACTGCCCAAAGAAGCAGGTTAAGATATGAGTAATGTCTTGAAAAATCTGATAAATTTTTTTTTTGACATAGTATGAGTCTGTATTTCCTAGTTCACATGGAATTTGAAAGAATAAAGCCAATATGATACTTGAAATTAGCATAGTAGATTTGCAGCACCTTCTTCCCTTGATGTCTGTTTATCCACCAGACAGCCTTTCCACCAAAGGATGCCAAAAATTAATAACAGGCACAAAACCGAAGCTCCAACTGAAACTCCAACCACAATATAAATCTTTGTTTTGGAATGCTTGAACTCTACAGAGTAAAAAAAAAAAGACAGAAAATCATCAAAACATCTCTATGATACACTGACATAAATAGGGCATAACAACCGAGAATGGTCTTTCCGTTGATAAACGACCAAAAATGGTAATATGTTTTCATGCATCAAATATAGCTAAACAGGATACAGATGAAATAATTGGAATTAAGAATTGGATGCACATAAGCTTGTTCTTTGATAATCTGGGTACTTCTTAAAGTATACTAGCTATCTGCTTGATCTACATTTTCCAATTTATTGCAGTGAAAACATAAACTTGTCCCTTGGTTCCTTTAATTTTCTGTTCTGAACATGTAGAAAACAAGTGGATTGTAAAGCCTGTCATGAAGTTCTTAAAACAGACTTAGAAGTGTGTATGTGCAAATTCACAAGATTACCAGGCTCTATAGAAATGGCTGATATAAGGGGACCATAGATTCCTCGTCTAGGGGATGCTGTTGTGCCTTTCCCAGACCAATGAAACCGAATCTCTAGAGTTTTGTTTGTAACTTGAACTGCGTTTGTTACCTTAATGACTACCTTATCAACCCCTGCGTTTGTTTGGTGCAGAAGAGCTTTTGAAAAAGTTCCTGAAACATGTCCAATCAGTTGAAAAAGAAAAATTAGAGGTGAAAAAAGACCATAGTGTGCTCAGTGCGCCAACTACACAGAAAACAGTTCTTACAGGTACTCGTTACATGTAGTTGGCTCGGAGTCCTTGGAAAAATTATTGTAAGAAACATCTATCAGGCTGCACACAAATATGATAAAATTGTCAGCGAGTATAAATCACTGTAAAGTACGTGTTAGAATATTGATAAACGTTCATTTAAATCCTTAAAGGATTAGTTAATGACAGAGAATCCTAGTCATTGATGATTTAAATGCTTCAAACAGTTCATTTGAAAAAAAAAAAAAATTCTATTAAGTTAAAATATTGTTAATACTAATAGAATTGTCTGCTAGACACCTTAACGAAACAATTAAAAAAAGAAAATGAAAACGAAAGAAAATTTGATGTAGGATAGAAGACATACTAGCAGTTATCTTTGCTCTTAATCCAATCTGGAATAGAGCCATTGAGCAAGTTGCTTGTCAGATACCTATTCCAAAAGAAATCACAGTCACATTTTGTTGAAGTAATTATCACTTGACCACAAGGGGTTGGTTATATGGGATAAATGTACGCTTATGTATATATGAAGACAGTATATGAAGGGGAAGCCCCCTGCATCATGATGTATGCTAGTCATGACACATATGAAATTCACATTTCGTACAAGTTCTGTAAAGTTTTCGGATTTAGAGCCATAGCTTTAAGATCTGGAAAACTTCCTTCCAATTTGTTGAAGCTGAGATCTCTGTAAGAAAATAACCAGAGGATGTTATAAGAACCGGAAGCTTGCTATATGGAATCTTGAATGAGAAGATGATCGAACCTAGTTGATCAACTGCTATCGAGAAAGTATTAGTTGCATGTGCCTTATGTACTTGAATGACTAGTAGAATAAAAAAGATAAAAGAATAGCAGTAAATTACAATTTAAACAATACACTTAGAATTAATGATCATACTATATCATAGTAATGAAACTAGAAGCACAACATGTTAAAGCAACTGTAACAACAGATGATTAAGACAAGCTATATACAACAATAGTCCAATAAATTTAAACCAAACAAATCAATCAAAAACATTGATGTTCACCTGCAGCAATAGTCAACACCTTCTCTAATAGTCCAAAACACCCTCCAATTAAGAAATCCCTGTGACAGAAAGACATTCATTATATAGGAGTGCATGTACCTTCAAACCCTTAAAGCTATCAAGCTGAAAAAACAAACACCATGACTCAAAGTTTCTATCTCTAAAACAAAAAGGAAAAACAGAAAGGAAAACAAAAAAGCAAAGTACAAATTGTAAACCTAAATCTGTAGCAAGTACCAAGCATTAACTAGCAATATTGGTCTTTGAAATGAATATACTTCCACAAGTACAGTAGGCCAAAACATTTTCATATTCATGAATGGAGAAGTTATGATGTTTAAACAATAACCATGAATACATAGAGACAATTCATGAAGCACTTATCAGGGCACACAAGCCATAACATACATAGAAAGTACTGTAGCAGATGACGAACAATTATAGGAATCAAAGCCATTAAGAAAACCAGACACTTGATTCAGACTTCAGAGCAGAACAAATAGTCCAGAGGAAAAGGAATTTTACACAAAAGTTTCGAATGTTGACAACATTGCCAAACCACATGTTGCATAAACACTGGGTACAGAAAAAAGATTTATCAGTTGAAGAATGAAAAGAAGGTTTTGAAATTGATGGATGCCATTCAGTAACACCATTATATAAACAGCACTATCTTCTTTCTATCATACAAATTAATCCCCCAACATAACCCCAAATCACAAGCAAGCATAAAGTAGTTAAGATTTTAAGTCCAAGAACTATAATTAAACATTTAAACTACAATTTGTATAAAGGACAAGCCTTTAAAATTTCGTATGGGAAGCAAGCATGTATAATTGGAATACTATATCCAACCATTATTACCATTTTTCACGGATCTATCACAAGTTTAATAATTTACTATGAAGTTGACAAATATTCATCAACAAATATCTTGTAATTAAGAACTGCATTGTCAGAATTTCATTTTCTAACTCTTTCCTGATCTTAACTCCGATCCGAAGAGATCTCCCAATAACACAATTTCAGTACTTTCTAAAATGGTCAACGTGTCCTACAGTATTACAAACAATTAGCTTTACTAATCAAGCCTTGGGCTTATTCCAGTCCAAATAAGTCTACAGCATAAATTCAGTGCCTAATCCAACAAAGCATATTCAATACCGGTACCTTTCAAAGATTATAACTTTCAATACCAAATTTAAATCCATATAATGAAAGCAATAACTAATAGTCTTCACGATAGATAATCAATATCATTCACCACTAAAAGCACATCAAAGATCTTCGTAAGAACAACACACCTTTATTCTTTGGTAGACGTAAGCAAACTGTTATAATAACACAAAATAAAAAACCCAGAAATGGAAAACAATATCAAGCAGCTAAAAAGAACCTCAAAAGACATGCTTTCATGCTCTCAGTCACAAGCTTGTCAACTGGAATCCATGGCTACTATTGCTCTTTAGCAATTTGCGGTATAGATCAATTAAGGTTTGGTACAGACTCAATTCTGTATTAATCTTTTGAGATTCCACAGTCAGACCAGAAAAGCACTCATCATAATCGACTCATCATAATCGACCTCATCATAATCAAATGGGCTTCAAAGGTTTTCAGGATATGAGAAAGTGTGCATCTACATCACTGAAATCAACAATTTGCGGTACCCGGTTGTACAAATTACAAAACCCATAATTCAAATGAAAGAAACACAAGCTACTGAAGCTAGTAGCCAACAAAATCAGATAATACAAGCAGATTATCAAGAATACTAACACCTAAGTTAGAGAATCGATCAAATTAGAGATTATCCTTCCCAAAACTCAACCATCAAATAATACAAGCAGAAATGAAAGCCCAAGGTGGAGATCAAACCTGGAGATCGATCAGCGATGCAGGAAGCACAGAGAGCGATCGAATCGCGATCGGGGTCAGGGCCGGCTGTCTGGCTGAGGTTGAATTGCGATCGGGACAGAGTGAAGGACTGCCGGACTGGGAGGCGGAATGAGATAGAGAGGAGTCGATAGAGTTAGGGACTGGGAGAGATGAGGGACTGGGAGAGAGGCGGAGTCTATTTTTAGGGTTTCTGAAACATATACAAAACGACGTCCTTGAGCCTTTGGTGAGATGGGTGGATGTCAAATCGGTGTAGACTCAAAGACTGTTTCTTGACTGCGGGTTTGGGGTCGCCGAAGGCATCGTAGAGGCAGTTGAGGATGACCGGGAGGACGTCGGCGGCGAGGGTCTGGATTGTTTTCTTGAGATCTTCGACTGCAATTTGGTAACACAAGTCAGACTAGAAACCCGATATCTGGGTTTGGAGAGCGATTGAGAGTGATTGAGAGTGTTCTGACTCGGGCTAGAAAAACTGGGTATCTAGGTTTTGAGAACAATTGAGAGTGATTGAGAGTGTTCTGACTCGGGTGATAGTGATTGAGAGTGGAAAGAAAGTTTCGAGAGGGGAAAGGGTGATTGAGAGTGATAGAGTGATAGTGATCGAGAGAGGGGAAAGAGTGATTGAGAGTGAGAGTTCTGATAGTGGCCGGGTTCTTTTTTTTTCTCTCGACAGTTTGCTCGGTAGGTTTGGCTGGTGAGAATATTTGCTTGGTTTGGTAAAGATAGTCATAGATATTTCTTTGCTTGGCTGGTGAGAATAAATTTGTCATAGAAGAATTAAGTTCATCACACAACAGATAATGAAACAACTGTCGTACAAGAGTATGTAATGTCAAAGTAGAGAGGGAAATTTGGCTGCCTAGCTAGCTTGGTTTGGAGGGAGCAATTCAAATAGATTTGAGCCTTCACACAACAGAATGTCTACATTCTGTTGTACCATTTGTTATATCATTCACTTGATATACCTAGTAGAAGGTGCCAACTTTTTACAACATTGGCGCCTAGTCGAAATTTGGAGCAAAATTTGGCGCCCAGCTCTAATCATACAACAGAAATAGCAATACTGTTGTATCTTGCAATATTCACACAACAGAACATGCATAATTGTGTTGTGTGATTAAATTGGTGGGTGGGAATTTTGAGCTCAGTGATGGCGGGACATATGCCGCTAAATTTTGTATCATTCAGATAACGGAACATGCATAATTGTGTTGTGTGATAGAACTCTGAAGAAAAAGTTCTTAATTTAGTAGTATTCCCACAACAGAACTTCATTAATAGCGTTGTAGGATGGAATTCACGTTATCAGACGACAGTCAATTTTTAATCTCTTGTCTGATAGGTGTTGTGTGATGCATATTTTGTAGTAGTGATGATCCGACTTTGATGGGTTCAAGTGGACTACCTTCAACGCAGGAAACAAGTATAGCCATCCACTTGTTGCAAAGAAACGATCAAGCCTGACTTTGATATCTTCACCAGCACGCCTACCTTTCCAAGTAAACGCAGGACCAACAAAGTTCAAGTCTACAAGTCCACACTCATCAATACGCCTACTAAATTCTTCCATTTGTCTTGGGCACCTAGGAGAACCTCCCTCCTTCTCTAAAGCTTGTAAGATTTTGTTAAAATTCCCACCAATCAACCACGGCCTTCCATTTTTAAAACCCAATTTTCGAAGTAACTCCCAAGTCTGTGAACGAAGCTCCGCTCTAGGGTGACCGTAAAAGCTCGTGAATCTCCATCTATTTTAGTCCCCAATATTCCCCACTAAAACATCAATATGGTGTTCTGAATAAGAACTGAGATCAACATCAACTTCTTCTCTCCAAAGCAAACACAGTCCTCCCGCTCTGACCAATTTCCCATGTTTATTTCTAAAATTTTTACAAGAAACTGCAAAAGCATTCTGAAAACCAAGCTGGATTCTAACTCGTGTCATATCCTGTGCTGTCTTTCTCGTTTCACTGAGAAAGATTAAGTCAGGAAAGTTGAAGGCAACTAGCCCTTTCAGCCCATTCACTGTTGAAGGGTTCCCGATCCCCTGACAGTTCCAACACAAAACATTCATGGCTCGTGATGGGTTAAAACAGGACCCATATCACGGAGGAGCATTAGGGAGTACGCCCTTTACTCATTATAGGGGAAGCAACAACAACAGTAACCTTACGCATGACAAAACCAGTTTTGGCAATCTTATCAAGCCTTTTTTAGGGTGAAATCTGACGTTTGTGAGGTCCATCCAAGGCTTCGTCCAACTTCTCAACAGTCGTACCTTGCTTTGGCTCATTGTTACCTTGTAGACTTGCAAGGCCAAGAGAAGAAGTAGGAATTCCGGAAACAGTAGGCTAGACCCTTCTCTAATAGACATTCAAATTTTCTTTGTTACTTCTAGGAGAGGGTAAAAACAGTTGCGCTGGAGTAAGAGTTGCAGATGACTTCGACTCAGAAAAGGATTTGGACTCCTTTCTAAAACAAACGTCAACATTTGAAATACTCTTCAAAGATGTTGACAAGGATGGGTTGACCAGTACCGAGTCGTCCCTCAGACATAGCTAGGTGTTAAGCCCCTCCCCAGTTCCAGTAGAAAGCTCAGAAAACTCACTCAAAACCCGTCTTGTTTTCACCAATTGACCTCCTGCTATAGCCTCCACTTCACTCCCTGAATCCAATGCCATGGACTTTTCTTCTCTAATGCAATCAACAGCATCCTCATCACGCTCATCTCTAGTCTTGGTGAAGCCCACCACAGGGAATTCAGGGACCTGCATGATCCACCCATTCTTCTTTTTTGTAGCATAGCCCCTCCTGCAGCCATGATTTTCAGACTCAATCTGAGAAAGAGGCTTTCGCAAATTGGCCAAAAGCAACTCCTCTTTCCTATTTGCATTGAGCCCAGAATCATACAGGTACAATTAATTCACCGGTTTCCTGTCTTGGACAGTTCTTCCCAGTATGTGTCAAGAGCCCACAGTAAAAACAGAAATGTGGCAGACGCTCATATTCCAGATCAAATGCCATATTATCCAACCAACATGTAGGCCTGAAATTCACATACTTCTTGAAAGGAGCCTTGACATTGATCCCTACCAATGTTTTAAAAGGCTGAGGCATAGCCGGGAGAGGCTCAGCAAGGCATTCGCCTTGAGGCGTAAGGGGTAAGCCTTATGTATAAATTAGCTGTATTTACATATAGAACTAGTCTTATATATAAAACATGTATTGTAACCAAAAAAACATTATAAATTGTCATCCATTCATAATAAACAAGTACTAAAACCATATGATTCAACACAATTCCACAATAACATAAACACAATTCCACAAAAACTATAAAACCACACTCGTCCTCTGTAACTTGCTAACATTTATCCAATTAAATAGAGATGGGCAACAACGGCAAACAATTACAAGGTATCCAGATAAAATTCCAACTACCAAGCAGATCACATCCACAGCCGTACACGCAATGCACTATCAGAACAAAATCTAGGATATGTAAATCAAATCAACACATACAATTCACGCGAACAAACAACTCACCTACAGTATGAACAATCAAGCAAAAACACTAAGCTAATTCAGTAATCAAATTAAAGAACAATACGAACTCTTAAAAGAACAATGAGCCTTCAATCACACGGACGCAGTAGTTGCCGATCCGAATTCGACACTAAACTTGCCGATTGGATTCTATAACCGGAGCTCCAATTCGCCTCTCTCGATTTATCTGTGCATGTGTGAGAATCAGAGACAGACAGCAAAATGAAGGAAAGCAATATGAATGGGAGAGAATGAGACTAAATTCGAATGGGAGCCAAATAAACAAGAAACATCCAAAGAAAGTAAGGAAAGTTGAGAGAAAAGCAAGATCATACCTCCTTCTTGCTCCAATTCTTCAAAAAATGTATGGGCTCTTCATGATTTTATCAACTTTTCGAGTAAGGGATTGGATGCTCTTGAGAGTGAAGAGTCGGAGAGGAGGCTGTTGAGTGATTTGCGGCTTGGCTCGGGTATAATACATGACCTAAATGAGTGAAAACCCTCTCAAAACACCAAAACAACGTCGTTTTGGTGAGTTAAAAAAAAATAAAATAATTCCAAGCGTACGCTTAGCACTCCTTAAGGCGCGATTTCACCTCCATCTCCGCCTCCTGCGCCTCATCTGCAAAACAAACGCAATTTTCTTCACTCCTCACGCCTTTTAAGCTTGAAGGCGCGCCTGACGCGCGCTTTTTAAAACATTGATCCCTACTCTGATAGGCAAGAAATCCCCCAAACAACCAACTCCACAGCCCTTTTCTGCCCTCACAAAAAGACCAATTGCCTGGCCAATACACCGGCATGTATTAACCACCATTTCATCGTCCATATAGAGTGGAGGTAAACCCCAGATACGAATCCAGAAATATTGAGTGTCTAATGAAACCGTGCGAGGATCTTCAGTGCCATTTGTAACCGCTACAGCAACCAAAGCCTTCTCAAAGGACCATGGACTGCCCCTCAAGATCCAACCAAGATCTGACTTCCTGCTTGAATGAGAAGAGCAGTCTATTACTTCCACCCACATTACACACCGAGATCCTCGACCTATCATGAGTTTCGGATTTTGGACTCCAAAGTCTCCGTAAAGTACTGATAAGAGACTCCACCTTGTAATCCTTCTTGGTCAGTAATTCACATATCAGGAAAGCACGCCTTGGGATACCCAGTAACGCCAACTGCGGCATGACTACCTTGACTTTCGTCTCCGATAAAGCCAATTACCTGGAAAAACTACCGACAACTTCCTCCATCAAGCAAAGTAAGTGGGAGAGAATCAACCAAACTTCGATAAAGAAGCGGAAATAACCCAACATCGAACTGTAGAATCCCCGTCACTAAGTACACCTCAGTATCACAAACGAATCCGGCACCCAAATTCCCAAATTGTGTGAGAGAAGGGACAGTTGTGTTCATTAACCATCGCAGAGCGAACTTTGTCAGTAACCAGTCCTTTTATAGGAGAAGGAAGAGTGACATGCGTGCGGTGGCTAGCTCTTGTTGAACAATGGGTTAACTACGTGATCCAACGACGAAGATGAATTCGATTGTCCCCAATACTTCCTAGAGGTAAAGCTTCCCACTAGGCATGGGAAGATTGACAGCCAACTTAGCTTGTAATTGACATGCATGTATAGCTTCTTAGAAATACTCGATCTAATAGTCAAATTAATGCGGTCAAATATTGTCCAACTTAAGATTAGTTCACATAGAAATTAAAATACCAAGCAAGATCGCCATGAGTGAGTACGTAGCAGCATTTTATTTGGCCAATATATGTATGAGTGTATAATCAGCGACAGTGTCAGCTAGCGTTGCTTTATTGCTTGAAGTGCAAGAAGTTAGACCAATCAACGTCAATAAGAAAAATTAAGAACAATTAACCAAAAGCATCTAGGACAAGGCAATGAGATGATATATTCCTTTCGTATCTGGAGTTTGGGAACTAGGAAGGGTTTTCGACTTTTCAATTACTCTTTTTGTATTTTCTGTGAGAAAAATTTAAAAGAAAATACTCATGTGTACATATCCATATAAATTAGAAATCTATTTAATTACGATGAAATGGTTTGTCATGACAATGTCTATTGTTATTTAAAGTTCAAAACCACTGATCTAGAGATGGCAATGGGGCGGGTTGGGGATGGGGATCACAATACCATCCCCATCCCTGGGGTCATTTTCTACCCCCATCTCCGCCCCAATCCCCAATAAAAATATATTGGGGATTCCCCGTCCCCATCCCCATTAGGGACTAAACCTCCAAACCCGCCCCAAATCCCCAATAAGAATTTAATAAATAAAATAATTTTTTTTCATATTGCCTTTTTAAAAATCAAAATCTACAACAAATAAATTTAAAATATGATTAAATTCATAAATCATAGTTCAGAGAGTGCAAAAGTCAAAACACTATTAAAGTAAAAATGTAGCCATTAAGGTAAAGTAGTAAATGTATATATTTGTGATTTATATTATAAAAAATAAATTAATATATATATAAATTAAATATATGTATATATCATTGGGGCGGGTTTGCGGATGGGGATCACAATACCATCCCCGCCCCATCCCCAAACTTAGATAGGGGGGATTGGGGATCCCCATCCTCATTCCCCATTTGTCCCCGAATTCTCTCCCCATTAGGGGCGGGTATCCAATGGAGCTCCGCCCCAGTGCGGATTTTTGCCATCCCTACACTGATAAATGTGAAATTTATGAATTTTTTTATAAAGGGCCTTGATCCAAAGCACCAAAATGAACTAAAATTAACCCATTTACCCCAACAATAGGTTTTTATTCTCACCAACTCAATTTAAAGTAAAATGACAATTTTGCCCTCATCCTAATTAATAAACTACATCCATGCCACTCTTCTCTCTCTGTCCAGCACGATGCCCACGACGCCGGCTCTCTCTCTCTCACTCTCTCTCAATTCTGAACCAAGATCCGATTCAACCTTCAGCAATAGATCTGAACCCGTCCAACTTCCCCGTCCTCTCTTACATCATGGGCCGCCTTCCCACCATTGGATCCAAGTCCACCATCAACGACATCTCCGACCTCGAGTCAATATAAATCGATGATGGCCAATTGCCGTTGATTAATCTCTCCAAGAAGTTCGATGAGCTCATCCTATGTATATCGTTTGAGCTTGGTCACCTAGAAGAGCCGGAGCACATCAGAGCGGGACTGGCTAAACTTGGCCTGACGCTGGGTTTTGAGGATAGCGACGTAGGAGAGAGCAAGACTGAGGAGTGGTTTCAACTTTGAGGTTTTTGGCTCTTTCTAAAGCAAGGTGTTGAGCTTTCTTCCTATATTGTTTTTTGTGTGCGTGCTGCTCTTATACAAATCACAGCACAACAAAGGAGCTCTAGGTTGATTGCTCCTTTATGAAATGATGACAATAAGATATGGATCGATGTACGACCTTTTAAGAGAGAAATATAGGCACCTTTTTCTTCTTCTCTTTCTACTCTCTCTCTCTTCTCCTTTTGGGCTCGGAGCTTCAGAGATCGGAAAAATCCAGACTAAAACATCTACGCGGACGACACCGGTTTCCTCTTCGGACTCCGACCGTCCCAACTCTGATGAATAGGACCAGACTCTGATCACCGGTAGCGTACCAGAAAAGTTGATTTGGACACCTCGAATCCTCTATTTGCACCCGGCCCCTTCTCTCTCTCACCTCTGCCTCTTCTTCTTCTAGGTTTGTGTCTGTCCATCTCTGCTTGCACCCATTGTTGCTCTTGGAGTGGCCTCGCTGGCTCACATTGCTGAGTCTCTGTAAAACCATCTGCAGCAGCTTCAGTTCGTCCGGATCGGTGCGGTTAATGTGAAGAGGTCCGATTCAGGGCCCAACAACAACAACTATCACTCCAGCGAGCTCTCCGGGTCCAGCGAGAGCAGTCCTACAAATACCCGGAATAGCTTCAAAACGGGTCATACGAGATCCAATTCCGGCTCTGGCCAGCAGTTAATTTACTAGGGTCAGAGCTCCTCCACCGTGAACTCGTCGCCGAGATCGAATGTTCTGCCCATCGGGAACATATGCCCACCTAGCAAAATCCTCAAGGCGGGTATGGTTCCGAATTGGAGCTCCATAACCTACCTTTTGGGCTCTGGGACGGGCTGTTACGGCCACGGGAGCATAATGTGGGGCGGCGCGGCGGTCAAGAGTGTTGGTGCGGCGGAGGCCGTGAGCTCCAGAACAAGCGGCGACGGAAAGTTGAAGAGAGGAATGGGGAGTGTGGATCCAGAAGAGGATGAGAGCTGGGAATGAGCACTACAAAAGAGGCAATTTTGCAGAGCCTTTGAGCTTTTATGATAGGGCAATTGCTTTGTCGCAGGCCAATGCGGCTTACCGGAGAAATCAGGCTGCGGCCTTGACAGGTCTACGGCGGCTGGGGGAGGTGGTGAGGGAGTGTGAGGAGGCTGTACATGGAGAAGAAAGAGAGAAGATGGTCGTGGTTTTGGGAGAGAGAGAGAGAGAGAGAGAGAGAGAGAGAGAGAGAGAGGGGACCCAGAGAGGAAGAAGAAAAAAAAATCTGATTTTAGGGAATTTTAGGAAGTGGCAAAAATTGTGATATGAAATAATATTTAAAAATTAAAAGGGTGTGCCATTTACAATTAGGGGTGTGCAAATTTCACCCCCCAAGATAATACTGCAGTTTTGATTATATATATATATATATATATTATATCATGTTTATTATACTGACAAAAGATAATTGAGTAGTACTACACCACAAAAGAGTAATTGAGTAGTAGTTTTCCTGCTTTTATTGGGGGTAATAAATTTTTTATTGATTTATTGCCTCCCAATAAACTTTTATTGCCCCTCAATAAAAGGTCTTGAATTGATATAATCTCCTCATCTTCTTCCTCAATCAAAGTTTTATTTGTCTAATTTTAAGAAGATTAGAAAATTCTATTGCCCTTAAATAAAAAAATTTATATTAAATAAAAAAGTTTATACTGGGGGCAATATAAAAGTCTTTGGCGACCTATGAGATCTCCGACGACCTCTTTGGGGACCTCTGGCAATGTTTCTGGCAGAGTTCGGCAACCAGATTCAAGATTCCGAGGACCTCGACGGGAGTCCGCCTACCTCTAGCGAAGTCTCCTATGGCTTCTCTCTCTTTCATTTTCTCTCTATGTGACAAACGGGTGAGGGCAAAATCATTTCAAAAATAAATAAATAACTTAATTGGATAATAAGGAACAACTTATAAGAGTCATTATGGGTAAGTGAGAAAAAAAATAAGTGAGTGGTGTAAGGGAGTAAAAATTTCCTAAAATTAGTGTAAAGGGACAAAATCCTTGTTTTTTTAAGGGTCCTTGACCCAAAGCACCAAAATTAGCCAAAATTATCTCATTTACCCTAACAACAGATTTTTATTCCCACTAGCACAAATTAATGGGGTCGTGACCACTTACCCCATTTTAGCCCAAAAATTGCCCACTTACTCCACCAAGAGTTTTTTGACCTCATTTACCCAATCTAACCTATAGTGACAGTTTTGCCCCCTATTAAACTCTATCCTCTCAGACTCTCTCTCTATGTCTCTGTGCCATGGTTGCTCCGGCAGCTTCGGGCCACCACCTCCATCAAGTCTCCACCGCCATCAGAGAAGATAGGAGCACTGCATCCGGATTCGACCTCAACCTCCCAGCGCCGTCGTCACCCGAACCATACTCTCTCTCCCCCAGACTCTCTCTCTCTCTGCCATGGCTGCTCCGACGCTCCACCTTCGGATTCGGGCCAACAACTCAATCATTCCGGCGGATTCTGGGCCATCTAGTCTCTGTTTCTCGATCCGGATCTTGGCCGGGTCTTAACTGGGGAACCCACGGTGACGAAGACGTACGGTGGTTGAGGTTGAGGTCGGTGGTCCGGTCCCATCAACCTTGTTTCGCCAACTCTTCCCATCTCGACGAAGACGATGACGATCCGACCAATCCTGCACCGGCCTCACACTCGGTGGGTGCCCAGAGCAATTTCTGGGTGCCCATATCACTTTTTTTTTTTTTTTTGTATACTGTGAGCTCCGAGAATAGGAAAGGAAAAAAAAAGTGAACATGTACAATTGAACATATAAATTGATCACTTGTGTCTTTAGTGTATTCATTTTGGTTCACTTGAGGGCAATAATATGAGTATTAGGGGGCAGTAATATAGTTACTGGGGGCAATAATATGATTACTGGGGGGCAATAATATGATCAATTGTGCCTGTAGTGTATTCATTTTGGTTTTGGGAGTTTATACAATTCACTGGAGGGCAATAATATGATTATTGGGAGACAATAATATGAGTATTGGGGGGCAATAATATGATTACTGGGGGGCAGTAATATGATTACTGGGGGGGCAATAATAGCCAGATTCCAGATTCCGGTCATCGGTCGCAGGATTTCAGTTACCGGTTCCCGGAATCCTCTCAACTGTCGCCGGAATCCGGTCACTGTTTGCCGGAATCCTGTCACCGGTCGCCAGAGACCACACCGGCCACTGGTCACCTGAGCACAGCAAGGTGGAGGATGACTTCTCTCTCTAAGTGAGAAAGAAGGAGAGGGCAAAAAAGTCTCCAAAAAAAAATTAATTAATTGGGTAAAGGGGAAATAATTATCCCTTAGAGTGTTTTGGGTAAATGGGGTTAAAAAACAGTTGGTGGAGCAAGTGGGCAATTTTTAGCCTAAAATCGGGTAAATGATCATTTCCCCCAAACTAATAACTAAATGACTATTTTGGGCTCCAAACAAATAAAAATTACATGTTGTCACTCTGGCACTCTCTCTCTCTCTCTCCCTCTCAAACCCTCTCATTCTCTCATTCTCTCTCTCTCTTTCCCTCTCAAACCCTCTCATTCTCTCATTCTCTCTCTCTCTCTCTCTCTCTCTGCAAGGACGCCGTCGACGACGACGACTAGAATCTTGATTATAAACGCTGAGTTCGACCAACACAACCCCGACGATCACTCCGAGTCCGATCCCGACCTTCTTTCCTACACTCATCCCTTCGTTGGACGACACCGTTTTAGATCCTCGAGCGATGCAGAGAGCTCCTTCACAATGTGTAAGGCCATCTCCCGGATCAGCGCCGTCTCCTTCTTCAACCCGAACCTGAGCTCTGTGAGATCACGGAAATAGGTCTGCAGCACCGATTCCGGTACGCAAGGAATATAAATTCTCTCTCTCCATTTGACTCTGAATTGGTCTCTGAGTTAGGTTTTGTGGAAATTCAAAACCTCACTAATTCCGTGCATAGTCGAAAAAACATGGAGTAGTCGTTGGTGACGGCGAAGAATCTCCATCGGCATCGCCCTCGCCGCCATCATGTTCCAAGGATTAGAGGATGGTTTCGGTGACTGAAGCCTCGTTAAAGATTTGGGAATAGATTGCGGAGCCTCAACTGGTTCTCTCGTCGGAAATCAACTTTTGTGGTGCCCAAATCTATTTTAAAAAAAAAATATTGGGGCAGAAGGCCCGAAAGAAAAGAAAAAAGAAAAAAAAAATTTATTGAGGCAATAGACATATGTTAAATCGTCTACTGGGGCAATAGACGTTTTGAATTAATGTAATCTTCTCGTTTTTTTCTTTAACCAGAGTTTTATTTGTCTAAATTTAGAGAGATTAGTTCCCATTTTGGAGACGCTTCAAAGATGCATATTTACTACAAAGTGGTATCAGAGCCAGGTTTAAGGTTTTTCTAAGATGGCAGATGACAAGCCGGATGCAGGCAGCAATGTGATGCCCATTATGTTGAATGGGAAGGACAACTTCACATTATGGCAGAGGAAGATGAAAAGTGTCCTGATTCTACAAGGTCTGTACGAGGCTATTCTCGGGATAGAGAATAAGGCAGCTGATATGACAGACAAGGTTTGGCAGAAGATGGACAAGAATGTAAAAAGGTTTATAGAGCTACATCTTGCTGATCATGTATTGGCTAGTGCCGGTGAGAATATGAACAGCAAAGAGACCTGGGATTATCTCGAGAACGTTTATGCGGGTAAGGTTCATATTGGTGAGAATATGGATAGCAGTAAGACATGGGACAATGTCAAAGAGGTTGACACAGATAAACTCTTCTTGAAAGATGAACTCTATGGTCTTCGGATGGAAGGAGGCAGGGATCTGCAGGATCATCTGAATAAATTTCAGATTTGTGTTGTGATTTGTGTACTTGAATGCAATTTACGCGCAATAAGGGCACTGTCATCAAAGAAGTGGGAAATATTTGAACCCGAAATTATCGTACCACGGGGATTGAAAAGCTAACTTTAATCCTTGGTTATGCCGATTACTAAGTCACTAACAATTAACAAAGAACCTAAAAAAATAGCACCAAGCTATTTACATGCCCGGCTCGGAACAACCAGCCTAAATTAGTCAAGAGAACCACAAATAAATGCAGAAACTCACAACCAAATGGTAATGGAGGACAATGTAAGTGTTTTGAAATTTGATTTTTTTTAATTGCGAAGAAAATAAAAATTAACAATTGAAAATTAAAATTAAAAATTAAAGATAATAGAAACTAATCAAGAATTGAAATTAGGTCACAGGGTATCGGCCTAGCCAAATTTAATGCACAAATATATCCGACAATAGTCATTCAATTCATAGTGGCATCAAGAACCGTACCCAAGGCTTTTCAAGGCTCATGGGTCAATAGATTCCTTAAAGATATTCCTACACTACTCCGGAGCCAAGGGTCGTAGAAACTCAATTGGGACAATCTAGAGCCTTGTTAGGGCCTCTAGTTGCACCAAAAGGCGAAGAGTCCTAGAATCAAGGTTCCAAAGTTAGCCAATACGGCAAATCGAAATTTGTATTGTAGCTAACCATGTCTAAACAAGTATCCTAGCCATAAATTAGAGAAGTGATTAGATCCCCTAATTTTCTAGACATGCTCATCTACACATTCAAGATTAATCAAGCTCCTAAGCATGCATCTAAGCCAATATTATAGAATAGAACATAAGCCAAACACGAAATTGAAAACCATTAAATCAAAACATATTTATTACATTAAATCCATGCTAGGGCTCAAACCTAGCTTCCTAAATAGACTACTCACAACCCATCCACAAATCAACAACAATATTCATCAATTAATTAAAGAGGTAAAGGTGAAGAAGAGTGAAAAGTAACAAGAACAAGTCACAAATTGCTATGGAGCAATTATGACAAATCTTGATTTATGGCTTTTCACTTTTACCCAATCTCAAATCTTGATGTTCCTTGAAATTTCTTTGAGAAATTGATGAGGATTTGATGGAATTTTGGTGAGGTGAATCTTGATGAGGAGGGAAATGGATCTTGGTGAGGTGAGAAATAAATCTTGGTGAGGAGAAGAAATTGTGTGGAGGAGTGGTTTTGGGTGTGTTGGAGAAGAAGAGAGAGAGAGAAGGGTGATGGTGGGGAGTGCGGCAGGAAGAGGTGAAGAAGAATAGGGTTCGAAAATGGGTGAGGTCGGCCACTGTTTTCTCTAAGAGAGAGGAGAGTTGAATTTTTAATGGGTGGCTGCTCGTCAATGTTCAAGTAGATAAGAGGATCACGTGCGACATCCGTGGCTAAGAAAGGAATAATAAACTGATGGCTTGGCGGATGCACATCCGCCACTTGCCGCTGGGTTTTGTGACCATTACCAAATTTGAGATCCACTGGGGATAGACGACTTGGCGGATGAATCCAATGTTCTGTAGTTTGGCGACCTCCTCTCCGATTGCCCGATATTTTTCCTCATCAAAGGCCCTCCGCTTCTGCTTGATGGGATAGAAGGAGGGTTTTATGGTTAGCTTATGAGTGATAACCTCAGGGGAGATACCTGGCATGTCCGCGTAGGACCATGCAAAAACGGCGGCGTTATCACGTAGGAATTGAGTAAGATCTGCCTCCACGTCTGGATCTAACTGGGCGCCCATGCGGACTGTCCGCTCAGGGTGTTTGTCTGAGATGCAGACAACCTTCAATGACGTGTCCGGATTAACCGGCTCCTTCTTTACATATTTCTTCTCCTCATCCCTAGGATCCTCAAAGATGTTTGGTGGCGGTGCCTCGTTACCCACCGTCAGAATTTCATGGCCGCGCGCTGCCCGCGCTACAGTCGTTGAATAACATTCTCGTGCCAGCTGCTGGCTTCCCCTCACACAGCCTGTGCCGTTGGGCGTGGGGAACTTCATGAGAAGCATGTACCCAGCAATGATGCACTTGAGCTTGTTAAGCGCTGGTCGACCAATGATGGCGTTGTACGAACTGAAACAGTCGACAATAATGAATTCCGTATGCACCTCCGCCATGCATGGACTAGTGCCGATAACCAGTCGCATGTAATCCGACCCCAGCGGCTGTGTGACGTCACCGGAGAAGCTGAGTAGTGGCTCGTGATCTTGGAGTAGTTTTTTGTTCCGCTTGAGATGGTCGTAGCAACCGCTGAAGATGACGTTGACAGCGGACCCGCTATCCACCAAGATTCTCCCCACCGAGAATTTGCTGAGTATGGCATCGACCAAGAATGGGTCATCATGGGGTAAATGCACTCCGCACTCCTCCTCCTCTGAGAAGGTAATGGGTTCCCAACCTGATCTCGGGAGTTTGGCGGATCTTTCATAGCGGATGTTGCAAACTTCCTTCGGATGATTAGCGCGTGCATAGCGCTTTCGTGCCCTGTGAGACATGTTGGTGATTGGAGCACCGCCATCGATGGTGTTGATGCGACCTAAGGTCTCGACGTTGGCAATCACTGGTGGTGGTTGGCGCACCCTGAACTGTTCCAACTTGCCATCACGGTACAAAGTCTCAACGGCCGTTCTGAGAGCATTGCAGCTGTTGGTATTGTGGCCGCTGTCCTCGTGGTATTTGCACCACTTGCCGGTGTTCCTGGGTTTGCCCGTTTTTGGGTACTTTGGAGGGGGTGGTGGTGGGATTTGATCCTTGCACTGTTTGTAGATGTCCTTATACGAGGCCATCAGAACCGTGAATACCGCATACCGCTGCGTGGATTCTGCCAATTTGTTGCGGTTATCCCCCTGGGTTGGGCGGTTTCCCCTGTTGTAATGTTGGTCCTTCTGCCGCTTGTTCTGGTGGTGGCCTTGCTGCCACTCCCTTTTCTTGTCAGTTGGCTGTGCTGAGGGGGTCTTGTTAGCGGTTTCCTGGTGACTGACGGATGGCTGTTGTGACTTTGTTGGAGTTACTGGTGGTGGCGGGGTTTCCCCATATGTGATGAATTCCGCCTGGGCGTGAATGACCGCCTCACTCATGACGTGGTCATACGTCGCATTGGGATGACTGTAGTTGAGGTGATAGAAGAACGGTCCCTTGAGAAGTCCCTTCCTGAAGGCCGCTGATGCCATCGTTTTGTCTAGGTCACGGCACTGAGACGCTGCCGCTCGCCACCTTGTGACGAAGGCCTTCAGTGATTCGTCCTCCCCCTGCTTGACGCTGAACAGCTGACTTGTGTTGTGATGCCCGCGGGACAATAAGATGAAACGGGAGAGGAAAGCGTGTGATAGTGCATGGAGTGAGCCGACAGACCCCGGCGGGCACTCAAAACCAGTTCATTGCCTCGCCATCCAATGTTTCGCTGAACAGGTGGCATAAGGTGGCGTCGTCGAAGCCCTTGTTGTTGGTGACCTTCTTGAAGGTGTCCATGTGGACGAAGGGATCAGACATTCCGCCGTAATGCGACATCTTTGGGGTTTTTGGCATATGCCGGTCTGACAGCCGGCAGGATTCAGCGGTGAAGGGGCCAGGTCTGGAAGCGAAGAGCGGATTCTGAGTTGGCGCTGGGACGCCCGACTCCGCCCGGATCAACCTCTGCTCCAGTTGGTGCATTCTTTCCAACATTTGGGCAGTTGTATCACCGACGGAATCATCCTGAATGACCCGCCGGGACGGTCTGCGCCTTGGCACATGCGGACTGCCTTCAGTCCTCGCCCTAGCCTCCGAGCGGTTGGTGTGCGGGAGTGATTCCGCCTCCTGCTCTAACATTAGTTGGGGTATGGGCGGTGGTCCCCTTCCTGACAACTCAGGTGGGTTTAGTGGTATCTGCATCTGCACTACCGACCCTGGTACCAATGTGCCGGTGCCGGGTCGACTACGCCTGGTGCTACGTGACTGCTCGCTCTGTGCTGGGCGGTCGGTGGCCCCTAGCGTCTTCTTTAGTTCCTCAAAACGTGTCATGAGTGTAGCCACTTGTCTTTGGGCCTCAGCCTTTTCCTTGCGCTCCTTCTCACGTTCTCTGTTTGCCTTATGAAGATCCGCCAGTGCTAGCTCGTACATAGTGACGAGATCTTGGCCCGGCGGGCGGCTGCTGCTTGGATTTGCCTCACCGCCGGGGTTGGCCGGGGTTGTAAATAGTGCGCGGTTAACGCCCACCGCTGGGTCGGAGGGTTGGGGGATGGCGGGATGTTCTGCCTGTTCTTCAGCGTTTCCCCCACTACCGTTAGTCATGGTGATTGTAGTGGGATGGCCTTTTGTTCAAGGTTTCCCACAGACGGCGCCAATGTTAATGTCTAAAAGCCCGGCGGTAGCTGGACCTTAGTTAACGCTGATCCGGTGGGCGGATCGGTACTTATGTTGTTCTCGAAGCTCCCGCTACCTGTCAAATAAAATACAATGGGCGTCAGAGGGAGACCGCGCCGGGCGGTCTTCAACTCTCCGATGCCTAAGTCAGTCAATGTATTTACGTTGACAAAGTAATAGTAGGTAAGTATTGAATGCGTCATTAATGAGAAGAGAGGAGAGAACCTTTTATAGGTGAGGAAGAGGTTGATCTTCTCTTAGTTTTCGATGTGGGACTGACATGCTTTAGTTCCCAGTTCCAGAAGCTTCTGATGCCATCTTGGCGTGGTGCGTGGCGGCGCGTCGGCGGTGACCTGGAGGTGGTCCGACGCCGAGGTTGTAGCCCGCCTGGCGGTACACCTGCATGTCATTCCTTTGGCTGGAATTGGTACCTTTGGCGGTACAATGAGCATGGCCCATTATAGCTAATTATGCTTGCAAATGTACATGTATGTACAGGGTGTGTTGGAGAAGAAGAGAGAGAGAGAGAAGGGTGATGGTGGGGAGTGCGGCAGGAAGAGGTGAAGAAGAATAGGGTTCGAAAATGGGTGAGGTCGGCCACTGTTTTCTCTAAGAGAGAGGAGAGTTGAATTTTTAATGGGTGGCTGCTCGTCAATGTTCAAGTAGATAAGAGGATCACATGCGACATCCGTGGCTAAGAAAGGAATAATAAACTGATGGGAATCTTTGCTTAATTAAAAGAAGAAAATGGGAGGTGACACGTGCAGCACTTTCTACCATTTAGCTAACTTTGTTTAATTAATCAACCACTATGGTTGATTAATTAAACGGCCACCTTTTACTTCACTTCATAATTCTCTTCTTTTTTTTCTTTTTCTGCGTTCTACGATTCAAAGTTTTCCTTGCCTCGTACTCTCTTGACATTGATCATAGTTGACCGGCACCAACTAAATCGTCTTTTTCTCATAAACTCCAATTTCGCTTAATTTTCTCTCGTTTCCGCAATTCCGCTTATTTTCTACAAAGTAAATAAAAATGGATTAATTACATATTAATTAACATGAGGATTAGCTTAATTACTTAATTATAGTGTTTTAGATACAATTACATGCATATAAATGCGTGTAATCATGTTGCCAATTTATCAAAGGTGGATGTGAAGTATAAAGATTAGGAGAAAGCGCTTATGCTGCCAAGATCTTTACCAGCTTCATTCGAGCACTTCATCACCAGACTCGTTTCCGGTAAGGATTCTCTCAAGTACGATGAGATTACCAAAGCTATTCAATCTTATTTTAAGATGAGTAGGGAGACCAAAAGCTCTCAAGGAGGCCTTCATTTCAAGGGCAAGGAGACATGTCAGTTGATGAGTAAGAAAGATAAATCTGTTAACAAGGGACATCAAAATCCAAGGAAAAATACAAGAAAGGTTGCTTCAAATGTGGTGTTACCGACCACTGGAAAAGAAACTACAAAGAAGGGAAGATGAGAGCAGAGACGATGGCAGGGAGTTCAAGCACAGCCAATGTAGTCATCAGACAAGATAAAGATGATGGTGTACTCCTTGTGGTAACATCCAACTCAATGCTTTTAGAAATTGGATTTTGGATACCGGTTGTACATTCCACATGTGTGCAATCCGAGAATGGTTCGACACATATGAGGAAAGTAGTAGCGGAGAGGTTTTTAGGGGAGATAACTCACCGTGTAGGATACTAGGTATTGGATCAGTGAAAATCAAAATGCATGACGGAGTTTTTAGAACGCTGGAGAATGCCAGATATATTCCTAAGTTAAGGAAGAACTTGATATCTTTGGGTACTTTGGACATGACCGGATATAGGTATCGCTTTGAAGAGGGAAGACTCAAAGTTCTCAAGGGATTACATATTGTGATGAAGGGCGACATTCAATATAACAACTTATACAAGCTTCAAGGGACTACAATACTAGGTGGAGTTGCAATCTCTACAGAGGTAAAAGACAAGATTGAGCTATGGCATCATCGCCTTGGGCACATGAGTCAAAGAGGAATGCAAAAACTCCACAAGAAAGGTATGCTAGAAGGTGTCAGTGTTTGCAAACTGAACTTTTGCAAGGATTGTACTCTTGGGAAGCAGAAAGTGGCATTCAAGTTAACAAACCGTGAGAACAAAAGTAAAGGATTGCTGGATTATATTCACTCAGATGTATGGGGCCCAGCACCAGTAAGGTCTATGGAAGGCTTCAAGTACTTTGTTACTTTTCTAGATGATTCTTCGAGGAAGATTTGGGACTACTTTATTAAGGAGAAATCGGAGGTTTTCACCAAGTTTAAGGAGTGGAAAACAGAAGTAGAAAATCTAACAGGCAGAAAAATCAAGTATTTGAGAAGTAACGGTGGCAGTGAATATAGAATGAAAAGGTTCTTACAATTTTCCAAGGATGAAGGAATCACGAGACACTTCACTGTGAAAGAGAATCTCCAACAAAACGGAGCTGCGAGAAGGATGAATAAAACTCTCTTGGAGAGAGAAAGAAGCATGCGGCTGCATGCAGGATTACCGGACACTTTTTGGGCAGTTGCATTTAACCATGCATGTTACTTGGTTAATCAGTCACCACCAAAAGTCTTAGACTTCAAGTGTGCAGAGGAGGTATGGTTTGGAGAACCAATTGACTACTCTAACTTAAGGGTGTTTGGTAGTAGTGCATATGCTCATATTTTTGACAATGAGCAAACCAAACTCAAGCCAAAGTCACGCAAGTGCATATTTCTCGGTGTTGAGAAAGAAGTAAAGGGCTACAAGTTATGGGATATTGTCAGCAAGAAAAGGGTTCTACGTAGACATGTCGTGTTTGATGAGGAGACAATGTCGTTCAATGAAGTCAAGACAAGTGAGGTGAAGAAGAAGACTGATGTTGTAGAGAAAGCAACCGAAGTTCCTCTAACCAAAGGGATCATGGAAGAAACTCCAGCTCAGGTGGAGCAAATTGAGCATGATAAAGGGGTTATCGAGGATGAAGTCTTAGAGCAACAACAACAGTCATTAATACAAGATCAGGTGGAGCAATTAGCACTACGAACCTACGACTTAGTTCTTCAGTCACTTGGGCAGAAGTTTCAGAGGAGAATAGCATTGGACAAGTATGCTCTAAGTTTGAGTCCAGGAGATCCAACCACGTATCAGGAAGCTATAGCAAATGATGTATGGGAAAGTTGGAGGGGAGCTATGTTAGAACAGATGAAGAAGTCCATACAGAAGGACTTAGTTCAGGAGTCGGTTCCTAAGCCCAAAGAAAGAAATCAGGTTGGCTGTAAGTGGGTTTATAGGAAAAATGAAGGAATGCATGATGAGGAAGCCATGAGATTCAAAGCTCGGGTATTGGCCAAAGAGTATTTGCAGAAAGTAAAGGTCGATTATGACCAAATCTCACCAGTGGATAGCTGCGTTTATTATCATGTGTTCAAGGATAGTATGGTTTTACTATTGCTACTTTATTCAGGTGACGTGTTAACTACATGTCAGGATATGTCTAGAATTCCAAAGTTTAAGACAGAACTAGGGAAGGAGTTAGACATAAAGGATCTCGAAGTTGCACAACAGATCCTAGGAATGAAGATAAGAAGGGACAGAGAAGTAGGAAAAATATGGTTGTTATATGAATCTGTGTCTACTCCACCGGTAGCACACTTCCAGTTGAATGTGCAAAGATCATCTACAGAGGAGTTAGATGAGATGATGAATGTGTCTTATGCAAGAGTAGTGGGATGTCTTATGTACGCTAGAATCTGCACAAGACCAAGTTTAGCTCAAGCATTGAGCATTGTGTCAAAGTATATGGCAAATCCAGGTAGACGACACTGGCAAGTAGTGAAGTGGATTCTGTATTACTTGAGAGACACCAAGGAGCATGGATTTGTGTTTGAAAGACAACAAGAACAAGCATGCAATGCTGGTCATGAGGGTTTAGATTTGGCAGGAGACTTAGACAAGAGAAGACTTGCAACAAGTTATGTCGTTACTTATGGTGAAGGTTTAGTGAGTTGTAGAGCAACTAAAGAATAAGCTACGACGTTGTCGACCACTGAAGTAGATTGCATGGCACTAACAAAAGCTTCTGTAGAGGCATTATGGCTTAATGGATTAATGAGTGAGTTTGGAATTCAACAAGAAGTTGTGGTGAAGAATAGGGTCATCAATTTGACAAGGAATCAAGTGTTTCAAGTAGAGTCGAAACATGATGATGTTCATGGTCATCGCAGCAAAGGTTGGGTCAACTTAAGGAAGATAACAACTGAGAAAGTTCATTCAAGGGAGAATGTCTCAGATTGTTTGACTAGGACAGTTGCCATGAAGGAGTTCAAATGTTACTTGAACCTGCTCGATCTTATAGCATGTTGACATTGAGGTGCGTTGAGGCAAATAGACTTTTGCCAAGGTGAAGGTTCTTGAAGGTTTCAGGATTACTTTAAGAAGTACAAGATATCCTGGAGGTTCCAGCAATCAGTTTGGTATCAACTCACCAAAGGTGGAGATTGTTGTGAATTTGGCTAGTTGATATGCCTAAAGTTGATTAGGATTCAAGACAAAACCAGATGGGTAAATGAAGATTAGTGCGCACAGGAATTCTTCTAGTATCCTAATGGGTTTTGGAATAGGAAGAGTTATTCTTATTGATTTAGAGCTGGAAAGTAAGTTCTATTTTAGTTAGGAATAGGAAAGCTAGCTCTCTTTCCTTGTTCTAATAGTTTTAGGAATCCTAATGTGATATGTTTGTAACCAGCACCTATAATCTATAAATAGGGCTTCAGGGAGGTCACATAATGTGTCCTCAGATAAGAGAAGAGATCAAAAGAGAGATCTCAGAGAGTTCTCAGTTAACATACAAACACAGGGGCAGAGAGAGCCAAGGGTGATAGAGAGATCTAGCAAAGTGTTTGGGGATTAGCATAGGGATTTCAATAAGTACTTGTAATCAAGTTGTTATTCTCCATAGTGCTAGTGATTCTCAAGAGAGATCACACAGAGGACGTAGGCAAAGTTTTTGTCGAACCTCTATAAAATTATGTGTTCGTGTGCTGTGGTTTTTTCTTGTTGTGATATTTTGCATCATCATCCTATTATTGTTTGCAGTCATAAGTCTATAAAAAGAAACAAGGTTCTGGATAAAAGGTGCATATTTACTACAACCTTCCCCAACTTGGGAAGGCTGGTTGTCATCACTGGTCAAATTGCTATTGTCAGCAAAGGTCTTCTCAACAAAACAATCAGAGGCCTGAGAAATAGATGGTTCAATTCTAGCTTCCAACATACTCCCCTCAGGAGGGCAGTGACCAAATATTGCAGAAATTCCATTCCCAAACACATTCTCAACATTCTCAAAGGAAAGCTTTTTGAAAACGTTAGGCTGGTGTTTGGCAACAGAAGAAATAATACCTTTAGATTTTCTTTGATATTGCATAGTAGATTTGGATCCACAGTTGCTCTCAACATTAGATACATTTTTCATTGGGACTCGAGGGCCAGTCTTCAGGCTTTCAGATGCAGAAGTACCAATACCACTAACATTAGAAACAGTAGATGAGCTAGGTTTGACAGGGGTGGCCTTATTCAGGTTCTTCTTCTTCTCTTGGAAGCTGATCCAGAGTTTCACAATAGGGACAGTTGATGTTTTTACAGAAGTGTCAGGGATAGTCTCAAGTTCAGCATCATCAGTAGCAGCCTCATCTTGCAGCACTGTGAACCTAGAGTCCTTGTTGGCATTCTTCTTAGGACCATTAGCCTCAATACTTTTCTTCTTATTCCTGTAGTTCATTAGCATCCAGGGACCCATATCTTCCTTGATCACAGAAGCCTGATCATCATGGCCATCAGAGTCATGCCTTAAACCTTCCTTTCAGAAGAATCTATGATGTGATCATTAGTGTTGTTAACAGGGTTTGGAGCATTAGAAAGGCACTTATCTTTGGCATGACCATAACAACCACATTCAAAGCATATCAGAGAGATTCCCTCATATATAACATTGTAAGCCACAGATTCCACTTCAACAAAAGGCCTAAGAGGTTTGTTAAGATCAATTTCAATACATACTCAGGCAAATTTCCCTCTGGCTTGGCCTATAGTGACCTGATCTACCTTAACAACATCACCAAGGACTTTTCCAATTTTAGCAACAGTGTAATCCTTGAAGTATTTCACAGGTAGACCACAGATTCTAACCCATAAAGCCATTTTACCAATTACCTCACTCATAGGGTCAAAATTAGGCCTCCATTTCCTAACAATTAAGGTCTGCCTATCCAAAATCCAAGGTCCACCACAGAGAACATAGTTCATATCTTCCTTTAAATTGAACTTAACAATGAAGAAATCGTTAGGCAGATCAATTAATTGCCAGCCCCCTTTGACTTGCCACTTCCTTCTTAAACCCTTAAGCATGAAATCAAAAGTGTTTGTAGAGTTTGGTTTACCCATGAGCTTAACCACCACAGTAAAACGCCAATCATAGTCAAGTTTGTTGTGTACGTTCTCTGAGAACGAGACATTTTAGCCATGCTTGCCTTGGGTGTAGGTAGAGTCCTTATCGGTGAACTCGAAATCCTCCATCATCGTCTTATTGTAGCGATCGACTGGTTTTTTGAGCTTGCTAGCATAGCTCGCATCAGAGAAGTGAGGGAGAGAAGCCTTGACAGTAGAATCAAGGTCCTCCATGCGAAGGGCTTCAAGATCCGTAGAGATATCTCCACCCTAATTAGTTCGTTTCCTTTATAGCATTTGGGAATCACTAGCTTCGCTGCTTCTCGGTGGAAGGGCGGAGAACACAAAAGCCATTGTCGCCACCAGTACCTTGACAGAGTCGGAGAGAGGCCGGAGAAGGTAAGGTCAGCGACCAATCGGAGTTAAGAACGATGTAGTAACGGCTGAGAGGTTTGGGGAATACGCGTGCAGCGCGTACCAGAGAACAGATGTTAACCAGATCTTCTATTTATTTCTTCAATTCGTAATGTTCAATCTTCTTCTGTCATGATAGATATATGGAGTGGAACCTACTGAAAGTAATAATATACTAAATGGTGGTAAACCAGGTAGACCAATGCTCGATTTCATATTTTTTACTGGTTTTACCTTATTTCAAATTCTTTCTTTCCTAAATACTTTATAGAGTCAGTATGAGGGATGTAGAGTTTTTGAGGTAAAGGTCTATTGTCCTGTTTGACTTATTACTGCAATGGTAATAGGTCCTCATTCGATTACAGGCAATGGGGTTGGATTCAAACCCAATATAATGGACATGGACATAATGGAAAGAGTTCTTTAGGTGAGTACCATATATATATATATATATATATATATATATATATATATATAGCATATATATGCCTTTTATATAGCTTGGTAAAGAGTCCATTTTTATTGATTTTGTTTCTTTACATTTCATATTTTGTAACTCTATGAGTCGAAGTATAATACATATATTTATTGTTTATACGAATTTCCATTCTTTTTACTAAAATCTGCTTTAATTTATTTATGTGCAGTTGCTTCGTGTATGTGATTTCGCTGACAAAGTCTCAACACCAATGGTAACTCTAAGACTTGATACTTACCTTCTTCATCCAACATGCATACTCTGTGCAGTAAAATGATAGTCGATGCATGTATTTATTGGTTAAGTATTCACAAAGATTGTTACAAAAAGAGACAACTATAAATATCATATATCATTGAAATGTGTTATATTGTTTGTTATAGCTGGTCTGAAATTCATGTTCTCATTTGTATTCGTTCATTGCCAATACATTACTAAACTCAAAACAGGCTTTAAGGTGGTTTGAGAATTAACCATGAAAATCGTACGTAGTTTGGTATTCAAACTAACTCCGGTTTTCAGATTTGTTTTCATTTGATTCAGAATATAAGTTTTTTTTTTCTTCTTGCAATGACTCATTTTATTTAGTATGGTTTAACCTCTTTTTTTCAACATTAAACCTCTGTACACTTTCTATAAGTATACTTTAGTTTTGCTTTGCTTCTATTCAAAGATAAGGTAAATTTTTTCTGTACAGTAATGAGATATGGCAATAAAGTTTACCAATTTTTTATGACAGTGCTTCCATTGAATGAAGGAGAGAATGGAGTCAAAATGGACTTTGACTGGATGATTGTTCACTTTCTTCATTGAAGTGTGATATTGTTTTGGAAAACCTGAGGTGCATGATTTTGAAAACTTCTTACAAGTTGATCACATTATTTGTTAAAACAAATTTACTGATGCCCATGCTTTTTCAAGTGCATTTGTAATTTTCTGATGCCCAGCAGAAAGAACACGGCTTTATGTTCCTTTTCATTAATCTATCTTTTTATTTAAACTGGGGAAAAAAATGCAAACAGTACCCGACCTTTGGCCCATTAGTAACTTTAGTACTTGATAAAAAAAAAATATCACTTTGGTACCTGGAGTTTGGACCCTGACCCAATATTAGTACCTAAAACACTATTGGCCGTTACGGTGTTAGCCATGTGGCAAACTTTGAGGGGTATTCTCGTCCCTTCACTCAATCTCTTCTTCTTCCTCTCGCTTTCTTCGTCTTCTTCTTCCTCCCAACTTTTGAATATCAAAACCCAGAATACAAGGGCACCCACTCATGTTTTTCCTTCATTATCTTTTTCTAATTCATGACCAAACTGAACTAATATCACATTTCTAGTAGCGCACTTAATCCAAGATTATAACAACAACCCAATTTCCATATTTCTTGGTTCTCAGTATAGCATCTAATCAACAGGCCAATCTCATTTCCAGCATAATCAATCAAAATACAATAGAGCCAACAATAATCATATATCCACAAACCCATTCCACTTCTGCACCGAGAAGAACAGTCGCAATACACATGGAGTGTGAGAATCGAAATTTACCTTCACTATGTTAATCATGGTTATTGCTACTGTGTCTAGTTTCGAACATGATCACTGAACAAGAAGCTTTCTAACTTCGAAGCCAACACCTTGCTACCATCCAATCACGCTCAGATTTGCACTCCACTACATAGATACTTAAAATGAACGTCACCAAGCCCCAGTTCTTCCTCCAGAATGCCAATCAATGTCAGAAACAAACCAGAAACTCGGCCGACAATACCCCAAACAACAACTTTATCAAAACTCAATGAAAATCGAAACCAAGGACACCAACACATAAAGTATCAAAAGAAGATCAAGTTTTATACCAGTTGATGGCCAAAAATCCAGCTATCAGGCCCAATTCATTTCTCGAGCCCAATAAGCAAATTATAACGACAATCATCATGCCACGTATGTGGACCCCAGCCACATTCATGCATTTGGGGCTTGCAAGAGCGGGTGTGGTGTGGAAGGTAACAGAAATGCATGAGGCCCATTATTAGTTTTAGGCTTGTTGATAATTTCGGGCTTAGGGACTGAAATTCAAGCCCAACAGCCCAATTCTGATTATAGGTGAGTGAAGAAGAAAGAACCCAAAAATCCATAATCACAGCAACACTTCTTTTACCCAACACCAAACCATTTTACTTAATAACCATACATCTCAAATACCATACTACATTCTTTTACACAATTACCAAAACTACACATTTGAACTGAGACAAAACAATGACCTCTCTTATCCCAGCAACAAAACCTTGGAATCACAGCAGCAGGAATCTTGGGATCACAACAGTAGGATTCTTGGAATTAGCAATAAGATCTTGAGGACACTGGAATCCTGGAAACACAGTAGTAGGATTCCTGGGAACAGACCTAAGCCACCACTACTCTATAAATCGATGGTGATAGCTGTTGTCAAAAGGGGGATGGCAACACAAGCTAACCACTAAATAGCCGAAGCAATTCCCTCATTCTCCCAGAAACCATTCCCAAACCTTAGAAACTCCTTAACCTTCATGTAGATTCAAACTTATCATGCTTTATTGTATAAAGATCTCCTCTGCCATGCTTCTTCTCTCCCAAATCCACCCTTAGCCCTCTACCTTTCCCAACTTATATCCCTTATACCAAATACCTCAACTAATCCACCAATCACTGCCGGAATTTCTTCTTCCGAAACTCATGCTTTTCTGGCTCCCACGCAATGCGCATCTTGCCAAGCCTTTACTAAAATTGCACACTAATTCAATGCCGTGAACATAGAGAGGAGCTGCTGGGAAGAAATCAACAACATTCTTCTTAGGATTTATTATCCTTTGAGGTTTGCTGGGCCTAGTTGCTGCTTACTCAGACGAAAGGGCAAAGTCTTGGGTCCTTACCCATGAATTTTCACTGCCGTACAACTCCGATCAAAATCCCCCCCCCCCCCCACATTTTGGCGACTTCACTGGGGACTAGGCCATTATTCCAGCAGCTAACCTCTTCCTTGCTGGACGTACGCCAAGCAAATCTCTGATCTTGATAATCAATGCTGGGAGCAACTTATAAATAACCTATGCAATTTGTAATCAATGTTGCAATTTACAGAGAGTTTGAGGAGAGAGAAAACGGATCTGGGCTTTTCTCTCTCTCCTCCACCACTTACTTCCGGTCACCACCACAACTCACCTCCACTACCACCGTGCTTACAGGCCTCCGACGAGTCCACCTCAGCCTCCACGATGTCTGACGATGTCGAAGGTGAGGCCACGCGCTGACACACGATACCTAGAAAACCTCTCTGGACACCCACAGTTTTCTCACGAAAGCTAGCACCCTATCTCCTCCCTTGCTGCTACAACTCTTTGCCATCAACTCAATAAGGCACCTATCTCCACCATAAATATCGCAAAACCATTAGCATCTGTGACGATGTGAGAGTAACAAGGAGTGAGAAACTGAATCTCAGATTCTACCTCTCTGTGTTCGACGAACTCCGGTCGCAATCGAAGCTCACCACGAGCAATTTCACTATCTCACCAGAAATTTTTTCAAACAACCAGTTCTCTCTCATTTTGGATCTCTCTCTATTAACGCATCAAGGGCTCATCCCTTAACATATTCTTCTTGATTCTCATCTTCCTCACAACAAAATCAAACCATATATGGTTTCTGGGTTTCAATTGCAGAAAGTTTTGAGGAGAGAGAAAACCAGATTTGAGATTCTCTCTCTCCTCTATTGGTGAGTACCCCGACACCACCACGGTATCCGCTGACCTCCGACGAGTCAAACTTGGTCTCTGTGTCATCCAATGACTGCCGGAAGCCATTACCATGAGCCATCACCAGGCGCACCCAAAAATACTCTAGACACCCAGAGTTCCTTCTATCACGAATCAGCAAGAATCAAATTCATCTCCTTTAATCATCGTCATCGTCCCACCTGCATCAATCGCCTACAGGTCTCTGAATCAATGTTTCAGTAATTACCTCACCACGACAAAGATTGTGTTTGCCTGCCTCCGATTAGTTCCCCCGACCTATTCACAGCAGATTCCAAAGTTTCAAAACTCAATCTTCCAAAGGACCAACCTGACGCCGTTGATCCAAGACCCATCGATCTGTCCTCTGTAGGTTCGCCGTTTGATTTTGACTCCGTTGAAAGTTGGTTAGCAATTTCGACTCCACCAGGTCTCAGTGTCGCTCCTCTTTCAACTATGGTACTTTGGTATCTTATTAGCCCGGCTACTCCCTGTCGGTGTCGCCCTTCCTGGCACATCTCACTTGGTCTACATAATTTCACCAAAAACAGAGCAACTGAATTTCCCGGCAGCGACGCCTCTTGATGACACAACGCAAAAGCTAAGTTCTTTCTTACTAGACCGGCAGCACAACACTACAGCAGACCACCTTGAGAAGAGAGAAAAGCTAAGTCCTCTTCCCATGTGACTTTGTTTATATCTTCTCAATCAAAATGTATAAGGCCTGCTACACATTGACACTTGTGGCTGCTCCTGTCCACCAAATAGGATAATTGTTATTGTGCACATACAACCTATGTTGATTCCATGTGTTCACGTAGGAACTTTCCTTATACATGCATGAATGCATTACTTGCTAGACACCTGGTGTCTCATTTTAATTTTTCAATGCCTATATATTGCATGCATGGCACCATACTTGATTTTATGTGCTTTATCTATATGCAGCATGTGTAACACAAAATCATAATTCATGCTCATCATAATCTTATAGAATACCCATATCTCACGTGGCTTTCTTAGTACACATAGCAAGCAAGACAAATACACTTGATTTCTTATAATGACTTTACCAATCATCATTATCACATTGGCCAACATCTCTATTCTCAAGTAACGTGTCACATTTGCTGCCTGTGAATTCAAATGTTTCATAAATGTAATTTGGTGAGACCATATGGACATATAATAGAGATTGAGATATACAAACTTAACTCACCAAGTCGCAATACAACCATTTGACATGACAAGTTTTGTGCACAATCTTGAATTATGTGGGAACATTATTGATATTTGCATGAACAGAAATGATCTTCCTCAATGCCATATGGAGTTATACACTCAACCCTTCATAATTTCCAGTTGATGCCATGCCCTCATGCTCATCAAGAACAAAGCTGCTTTCTTCATGTTTCCTTGTCAAGACTGAACGTATACATATCACTCTTTTAGAGGTTCAAAGAGTTAGTTATGCCATTGCTTATGTGCTGCCATGCTCTTGGCATGTCAAGATACACAATCAACTGCTCAATACACTCGACCTTGTGGAGATTTCTCTCTCATCTTCCTTGCTTCTCCGGCTCGTGCACACCATTTTGGTGCTCAATTCACAAGCTAAGTTCTTTATTGTTTCATAGGAAATTCAGCCAATGTTTCGAAGTCGCCATTAATTAAACATATATGCCAGTTATACAATCATGCTTAGTGTCTACACATGCATAGCACCTTCCCTGTTATGCACACGAGTATACACTTACTTCATTTTGATTCCACGTGTCCATAAAACAACCTGTTTATTAAGACACCTATTTGTCTATATGCACACATTTAAATTTTTTGCACCTGTTCATACTACAAAAGTGCAATTGCAATGGTAGTCATCATGTCAAAGCATAATATCATGTTGATTATCTCTCTCTGATTATCTACATGTTGCTCGGCATTCAAACTTTAGTGCATGCATCCATTCCACTACAACTATTATTTGGTTATAAATGTCAAATCAAGTTAATTCTATGACATATGGGCTACTAGACACCTACTCACACAACGAGTTTGAACTATTGATGAGGGTAAATGGTGGCCATGTCCAGTTTCACTTGCTATCATGTTTCTATTATTAGCACATTTTTCCTATGCCAGCACACTCTATTCTCTCCTCCTTGGATAGCTACCAATTAATGCCAACCATAGCCTCCATTTAAGGAGTGGTCTATACACATTAACTCAATTAATATCTCACCTCTGCTTTGCCCATCTCGGTGCTTTCTCTATTTCTTATATATAATGGATTTGTAGCACCCTTGCTTTGCCGCCCTTGATTGGCGGCTGAAAACATGACCACGCACTTGACACCTTGGTAGCACTACATATATAAGTATGATTTGCTAGTCGACCTTTAACTACTAATTATATATATATATATATATATATTCTTTTATACATGATGGGTTATCCACCATCACATGGTGCATATTGGTTGAAGTATATATATAAATTAATAAGGGGAAATTACTGGTTACTCCCTGTACTTTTAGGGAGTCGACAGTTCAGTCCCTGCTATCCTAATTTCGACAAGTTACTCCTCAGACTTTCAAATCTCACACAATTTGGTCCAAAATGACTATTTTGCCCCTCCCTTCCTCTTTTTGTGTTTTTATTTTTCTCTCCTCTCCCCTCCTTTCTTCTAAAATTCATAATTAATTCATACAAACTCCGATTTTTGCGTTCCATATATGTACGAGATCGTATCGATGAGCTCTACAAATTTTATGAAGGAAGTTTTTTCAAATTTTGTATGTATAAACAGTCAATTTTCACGACCCCCCCCCCCCCCCCCCCAACCACAAAATAACACACACACACACACTCTCTCTCTCATTATGCACATTTCAACCCAAGAATTATCAAATATTTGAATTATGAATATTGTGACTATTTCATAAGTAGTTGTACGAGAAATTCGGTTTCGTATCAATTTTAGTTTGAACGTTATTTAGGGGGGGGTCGTGAAAATTGACTTTTTATACATACAAAATTTGAAAAAAAATTTCTTCATAAAATTGTAGAGATCATCGATACGATCTCGTACATATATGGAACGCAAATATCGGAGTTCGTATGAATTAATTATGAATTTTAGAAGAAAGGAGATTTCGAAACGAACGTTATTTAGGGGGGTAGTGAAAATGACTTTTTATACGTACAAAATTTGGAACAACTTTCTTCATAAAAATTGTAGAGATCCTCGATACGATCTCGTACATATATGGAACACAAATATCGGAGTTCGTATGAATTAATTATGAATTTTAGAAGAAAGGAGATTTTCGAAACGAACGTTATTTAGGGGGGTAGTGAAAATGACTTTTTATACGTACAAAATTTGGAACAACTTTCTTCATGAAAGTTGTAGAGCTCGTTGATACAATCTTGTACATATATGGAACGCAAAAATCAGAGTTTGTATGAATTAATTATGAATTTTAGAAGAAAGTGGATTTTCGAAACGAATGTTATTTGGAGCGGTCGTGAAATTGACTTTTTTACATACAAAATTTGGAAAAACTTTCTTCATAAAAGTTGTGGAGCTCATCGATACGATCTCGTTCATATATGGAACGCAAATATCGGAGTTCGTATGAATTAATTATGAATTTTAGAAGAAAGGAGGGGAGAGGAGAGAAAAATAAAAAACAAAAAGAGGAAGGGAGGGGCAAAATAGTCATTTTGGACCAAATTGTGTGAGATTTGAAAGTCTGAGGAGTAACTTGTCGAAATTAGGATAGCAGGGACTGAACTGTCGACGCCCTAAAAGTACAGGGAGTGACCAGTAATTTCCCCAATTAATAATTATGTCACTTTGAGTTCAAATTATGACAACTCTGACACAATAATGCATGCTGATTTTTCACATGGGCAACACGCCACCAAGCATCACTAGATTGTTCTTTTGCATAATATTGTGTACTCGACTACTAGATAACAAAGCGCATTCCATAATGTGCTACAACCCCATGCCCATGTGCTACAAGGCCACAATGCTTTACTATACAAATCATAATGAGAAAACATCTTGTGTGTAGCATGATCACCTGCGCACTATTTTCATGCAAAACAAATCTACTAGTCGACACGTACACTATGATTCTCACATTTCTCCATGTTAAAGCATGCAATTTTGTCAGACTTGATTACATTACTCTTTGAGAAATTGAAAGAGTTGTTTGATTCATGCCGTTGTCTCCACAATAGTAATGCCAGACATTCACCTACATATCTGCATGCAAAGTATACAAACAGATCATGTCCAATTAGCTAATCAGATTGTCTAAACAAAGCGCTAATCACTTATCCCTTTTTTAGAAGGTACCATCGCCCTTATGAGGCCACTTTGTATACAATGCCAAATCAGTCACCAACGCACATGAAATCCTACGCACGGACAACTTTATTATTGCAAGTATTGAAGAAATGCACGCAAAGGATTTTTGGTGCCTGTTTCTCCAGCTAAACCATAAATAGTTTGACTCGTGCATCACAGCAGTACAAGAAATGCCCAAGCTCCCTTCTCAAAATCGACATCCGTAACTTATCACTCCAACACGGTCTCGGTAATGGTACCAAACTCAGTCTAGACAAATAAATAAAAAACACAAAGCATTAGTGAAGCTATATTCAAGCAATACTCAATCAAGCATCAAGCAATATTCAATCAAGTTAAAACCATTAGAACAAGCAATCAATCAAGCCAAAACCATTCGAGCAAGTAATCAATACTCAATCAAGCCAATTTCAAGCAAGAGGCAGTTTTCATCATCACTCTCCAAAAGCAACCAGTATCTTAAATGATATGCTATGACACTTGGGGGCTGAGTGATGATGGTCTTGTTTAGGGTTATTGTAAAACTCATTCATGTGATCATCATATACTGTAGCTTAGCCATATATCTTTCAAAATGCCCCTCTTTTACATGTCAACAAGCCAACATCTCTCTCTCAAGCTTTTAGCTAGAATTATGGACACACCATGGTCGAGCATTTTCCACTATGGCCATGCATGTGATCCTAATGTCAAGATGATGTTCATTCCAAGCATTTCTTCAAGCCAAAGAACCGATGCTAGCCTTAATATTATGATTTATGGGATTATTCTTTCTCCCCGCAGCTCCCAGTCATGTCTCACACCATAATAGAAAGCTCTTTGCCGTGGCCAAAACTCCCACTGCAGTACTCATCTTACCTCCTGGAGCTCAACCCATCCCCCAATCTATTAGCCTTGGTATTGAATTAGAGAAGCACATATTCCACATAGCATTTCCCAATCTTAAACCACTGATTTGGTGATAAAAGGGGGAATTTGGCCTTACCTCATCATTTACGCTACAACAACATGAGAAAAGAACATATCCTTATTAAAAAGCTCAAGCCAAGCATATTTACCTGTTAGCCTCATCTCTTTAAATGAATAAGGTAGTCCATAAACAAAGGCCCGTGCACTCTCTCTTGATTGTTCAAAATATTTAAGAGAACTCTTATCATTCATTTTTCTTTTCATGCATATCACCAATTCATATGCTAAGTTGTATATGCAACAAGCTAATCCATATTCAAGCCCACGCCAAGCTAAACACAGTGCCAAGCAGATTCATGACCAAAAGAGGCATGCCGAGCCTTACACAAGCTCATGCCAAGCCCCTCTTTGTCAAGGTCATGCATATATCCAAAACCATATGGGAGTCATGCCAAGCATAAGCATATACATTTCAAATTCCTCGCACTCTCCCTTGGTTCATTAAATGATTAAGGCAACTTCAAGCCGAAACCATCAATGCACATGCCTAAACACATGTCTAAGCATAGTTGCCACAAGCTGAAGCAAATTTAAGTAAAGCATAAAAACAAACTCTCATTCTACACATGCCAAGCACATAATCAAGCATGTATAAGCCAAGCAAAGAAAATATATCTTTTTACACATCGTGCGGCGCAAACCATCAAGCATATCTATAAGCCAAATTAAAATGCCTATTCTATCTTTTAAATACTTTATATGCTCGCTATTTTCATTTTGCACGCCCTACTTTACTCTTGCCATGTATCATATTTCACACATATACTTACCTATTTCGTTTTAACTTTCTTTTCATTTGTCAATTATTTTGCAAATGCTTTTATTGTTATACTCTTTGTCATCAACTTTGAAATCAAAAATCATTTCTACTCTTCTTTAGCTTATTATTCTCACTCGCCAAAATTACTTGTTCATCTAATACTCATGTTTCTCATTTTCGAAAGAACAATTGTTTTCTAAATCTTGTGATTATCCTCACTTGCTCATTGCTTACTTATTTTCCACAAGCTATACTAGACCATTCACACATTTTTCATTATATTTAAAGATTTTATCATCTTCTTGTGTTCACAATTATTCTACTAGCTTTTACCATATTATTCTCACTCTTCATTCAATCGCGCACATGCTTTACTTTCAAACTCACTCTTATTTTACTCTAATTCATTAATAATTTTACTTTTACTTAACTCATTCTCATTATCGTATGCTTACTTATTTTCTTCATGATCCTCGTAAACACATGCGCTCTTCCTTAAAACAAATCATGCGAACACTTCAAGCTCTCATGCTACTAACTCTTTCAAATTTCATGTTTCTATACACGTGGTTTTCATGCTTACCTTGGGTTACTTTCTTATTGATTATGTAGCCTATTTCATAGTCATTGCATAGCCTACATAATCAAGGGGGCTAATGTTGATGCCCAAAAATCGAGCTATTAGGCCCAATTCATTTCTCGAGCCCAATAAGCAAATTATAACGACAATCATCATGCCACGCATGTGGACTCCAGCCGCATTCACGCATTTAGGGCTTGCAAGAGCTGGTGTGGTGTGGAAGGTAACGGAAATGCATGAGGCCTATTATTGGTTTTAGGCTTGTTGGTAATTTCGAGCTTGGGGACTGAAATTCAAGCCCAACAGCCCAATTCTAATTATGGGTGAGTGAAGAAGAAAGAACCCAAAAATCCCTAATCACAGCAACACTTCTTTTACCCAACACCAAACCATTTTGCTTAATTACCATACATCTCAAATACCATACTACATTCTTTTACACAATTACCAAAACTATACCTTTGAACCGAGACAAAGCAATGACCTCTCTTATCCCAGCAGCAAAACCTTGGAATCACAGCAGCAGCAGGAATCCTAGGATCACAACAACAGGATTCTTGGAATTAGCAATGAGATCTTGAGGACACAAGAATCTTGGAAACACAGCATCAGGATTCCTGGGAATAGCAGCATACCTAAGCCACCACTACTCTATAAATCGATGGTGATAGCTATTGTGAAAAGGGGGATGGCAACACAAGCTAACCACTAAACAGCCCAAGCAATTCCCTCAGTCTCCCAGAAACCATTCACAAACCTAGAAACCATTCACAAACCCAGAAACCATTCACAAACCATTCCCAAGCAATACCTCAACTAATCCACCAATCACTGCCGAAATTTCTTTTTCCGAAACTCATGCTTTTCTAGCTCCCACGCAACGCACATCTTGCCAAGCCTTTACTAAAATTGCACACTAATTCACTGCCGTGAACATGGAGATGAGCTGCTGGAAAGAAATCAACAGCATTCTTCTTAGGATTTATTATCCTTTGAGGTTTGCTGGGCCTAGTTGTTGCTTACTCAGACGAAGGGGCAAAGTCTTGGGTCCTTACCCATGAATTTTCACTGCCGTACAACTCCGATCAAAATGCCCCCCACAATACCTCACACACCGTCAACAGTGAAGCGACGAAGCCAGAAAAGCTACCGGCGATGGTACTTGTGTCAGACCACGAAACCAACCAAAACCCAGTTAATCAAAACTTGATCGAATTCAAAAACCAGTGATACCCATCATGTAGAGCGTGAAGAGGAGAGTGATTTTTATACCTCATGCATCCTAATCAGTCACCAGAATTCGTCGAAGAACAACCGGAACTCATCTAAAACACAAAGCTTTCCAGCTTCAATTCCTTTTCCTGAGTTACTGGCTGGATGATCTGACCCCAGAAAGACGTCGGCGATGAGGAGAGGAAGCTATTAGTTCAAAATAGCAAGAAAAGTCTTCTTCTTCCTCCTCTTCCACCTCAAATTCATCATATGTTTCTGGTAAAGGACTACGAATTGCAATGGGAGATTGAGCATTAAGAGTTGAAAAGAGAGACAATGAAATTGGGGAATGAAGGTGAAGCAAGGGGTAGTACCTGGCTCAAACATAGACCTAAACTCGTCCAATTTCAGACCCGAACTCCTTCTATGGCCGCAGAGTACCAACCTCTTTCTTTCTCTCTCAGCCTTGTTTCGGGTAAAGTTTGAGCTAGGGTTATGGCGACGGCGACAGAGAATGGTGGATTGTGCGGCGAGATTTGATTGGCATGGTGTGGGTGGCTGGATTGGAAATCTAAGCTTGAGGAAGAAGAAGAGACTGAGAGAAACAAGGAGAGTTGGGAGGAAGAAGAAGACTGAGAAAGCAAGAGGAAGAAGAAGAGATTGATTGAAGGGACGAGAATACCCCTCAAAGTTTGCCACATGGCTAACGCCGTAACGGCCAACAGTGTTTTAGGTACTAATATTGGGTCGGGGTCCGAACTTCAGGTTCCAAAGTGATATTTTTTTTTTCAGGTACTAAAGTTACTAATGGGCCAAAGGTCGGGTACTGTTTGCATTTTTTTCCCTTTAAACACAGTATCTACCTTTTGCAGAGACGAATAAAATTTTTACTTGAAGAGGCACATGACTGGAAGCTTTCCACTCCATGCAGATAAAACTCATCTACACAAATTTTATCCTTCTCTATCAATTGTCTAGAGAAATTGCTAAACCTGCATGATAGTTAAATGTCACTATTCATCTTAGTTTATTTTGTACTGTTATTTAATAAGTACTCCGTTCCTGATTTATAACTCTCATCAACACCAAGAAAGGGCTGACGACAGAAAATGTTGCATATGCATTGCATTTCAATTCTGCAAGCAAATAAGATTCTAAGTTCTGATGTGAAGTCTAAATTTTATAGCTTTGATTTCCTCAGTTTTGCATTGTGATTATATGTGTGTTCATGTGATCCAGTTACGTGCAAAGTATATGTTCTATTCAATACATTTAAGATAATCTTGCCTGTAGGAAAAATGAGTAAAGATAATCTTGCCTGAAAGTGCAGCAATGTAAACCTAAATGACAGTGTTCTGCAGATTATGCCATTCAAAGTGCACATATAAAATAGAAGCGCAGTTCTGAATTTAACTTATGCAGATATGAAAGCAATAAGTGATGTATTTGAACTTTGAACATCAAACTTGAAGTTATTTTGACTAAGACAAGAACTTGATCAACATAGTTCACAAAGAAAAAAATAGCAATTAGACAATCTAGAGTGTAGAAACTTATTTAAAAAAAAAATTAGATGTAAAAAGATGGAGGTCGATGATATTAGGTGAAAATGCAATTGAAATTGCCTCAAGCTTTACCTTAGATGGTAAATGGTGGCAAGTTTTCAAATATGCGCTGTCAATAAGAAATTCATCTCCATAAATAGGGCCAGAAGTATTTTCCTTATGTGGACATATATGAAATTATTAATTATTTTTTTGGAGGAAATATTCCATGAAGCTCATGAATGGAAATTAATACTCCCAGCCACTGCATTATATTGATTCACTTAGAATACAGTTTGCACTGAAATCTTAAGTCCGGAATATTTATTCTCCCGTAGTCCCATATATAAATGAATCATGATCTGAACTTGGTTATTCCATTTTCCTTATTGTCTACACATCTTTTTCTGGTTGTCTTTCTGTGTCTTAACATTTCTTTGGTCAATGCAGAGTTCTCTTTGGCCGGCCAGCACGTAATGGACCTCACAGACTAAGCCCATCTGAGATGCTCAGTTTCACGAATCTATCAAATCAAAGTTGTCAGCTGCTTCAGCCAGGTAGAAATGTTTCTGTCAGGCTCCTCATTGATCTGTTATATAAATTTGCACACATTCATAATCAATGTTCAAATTAACTAGCTCCATATGATAAGAAAGATTGGTATGTGTGTGTGTCATATATATATGTAGTACTTCACATATCTATCTATTTTGGTGGAAGAAAAAAAAAACACTAAGAACACCTAGGATGAAAAATTGCAAAAAATGGAGCAAAAAAATAATATTAACATTAAGTATTTTCTATTTCTGATATGAATTTATGAAGATTTTGGGTATGGTTGTTAAGTATATGAGTCCAAACTATAACTTAAATACAATTGTGCATAGACCTTTTGATCTGGGTTTTGCCCGATTATGAAGCTGGCAATGAGTAATGTTTGACTCACCCTGTATCCTGAGATATGCCTATTGAAACAAACAAGAGAGTTGGCCAGGGTATACTATACTATGAGCATTTAGTATTTATGTTTCAGGAAAAGGCATATATTTAGGTAGATCAAGTATGAGCGTCAAAGGTCATGGTTTTGGCATCAAAGGAGGTTTAATGCTATCAGAGGCTTCATTATGAAAATTATCTGAGATGTATAAGAATGATATGAATTTTAGTTTTGGTGTAATTGTGAAGTATCAGGACTTAAGTACTTCCAATTTTTTTTTACCCTTATTATCATCTATGAAGCTTTTGGTTTCTGAATGACTGACACCATTACCTAAATTCAGGTGTTGGAAAGAGTTGCCTGCTTTTACGATTCTCTGATGGCTCCTTAACAACCAGCTTCATACCACTATTGGGTTTGTATATTTAGAAACTTTGGACATTTTGTATTCAGAAACTCTTTAGCAGATAAATGTTGATTTATCACATTAAGTCAACTGAATGATGATCTAGTCTTATAGAATATAGAAATATGGCATTATAAAGTGATTTTTTGTTTTGTTTTAATGTATTAGAGTCATTACATGAATATATCTGATAATGCAAGCAGGCTTTTAATTTATCGGTAGGCTCATATTAGCTTAATGAAAAGTGTAAGGGCTGCAATGAGTGTGTATTATATTGGGGTCGTGACCACTTACCCCATTTTAGCCCAAAAATTGCCCACTTACTCCACCAAGAGTTTTTTGACCTCATTTACCCAATCTAACCTATAGTGACAGTTTTGCCCCCTATTAAACTCTATCCTCTCAGACTCTCTCTCTGCCGCGCCCTACCTCCGGCTTCGCTCTCTCTCTCTCTCTATCTCTCTGTGCCATGGTTACTCCGGCAGCTTCGGGCCACCACCTCCATCAAGTCTCCACCGCCATCAGAGAAGATAGGAGCACTGCATCCGGATTCGACCTCCTCCGAGCGCCGCCGTCACCCGAACCATACTCTCTCTCCCCCAGACTCTCTCTCTCTCTGCCATGGCTGCTCCGGAGCTCCACCTTCGGATTCGGGCCAACAACTCAATCGATCCGGCGGATTCTGGGCCATCTAGTCTCTGTTTCTCGATCCGGATCTTGGCCGGGTCTTAACTGGGGAACCCACGGCGACGAAGACGTACGGTGGTTGAGGTTGAGGTCGGTGGTCCGATCCCATCAACCTTGTTTCGCCAACTCTTCCCATCTTGACGAAGACGATGACGATCCGACCAATCCTGCACCGGCCTCACACTCGGTGAACCCCGTGAATGAGGAAGGAATTGCAATGTAACTGTGGGGTTTGTTTGATGGTCTACTGGGGGGCAGTAGACACATTATTGGCCCCCAGTAGACTTTGATATGAGGGACAAGGATCACTATAGTGTGGTGTTTTGATAAGTTACCTGTTGTTTTCTGTGTATTAAAGTCAAATTATCTATGAATCCTACAAAAAGGTGCATTTTTGGTGGTCTATTGGGAGGCAGTAGAAACATTGGACTTTGTATTGGGGGGCAATAATATGATTACTGGGGGGCAGTAATATGATTATAAATTGATCTATTGTTCCTGTAGTGTATTCATTTTGGTTTTGGGAGTTCATACAATTCACTGGACGGCAATAATATGATTTTTGGGAGGCAATAATATGATTACTGGGGGGCAGTAATATGATTACTGGGGGGCAATAATAGCCGGATTCCAGATTCAAGTCATCTGTCGCCGGATTTCGGTTACCGGTTCCCTGAATCCGGTCACCGGTCGCCGGAATCCGGTCACCGGTCGCCGGAGTCCGGTCGCCGGAGACCGCGCCGGCCACTGGTCACCGGAGCACAGCAAGGTGGAAGATGGCTTCTCTCTCTAAGTGAGAAAGAAGGAGAGGGCAAAAAAGTCTCAAAAAAAAAGAAAAAAGAATTAATTGGGTAAAGGGGAAATAATCCCTTAGAGTGTTTTGGGTAAATAGGGTTAAAAAACAGTTGGTGGAGCAAGTGGGCAATTTTTAGCCTAAAATCGGGTAAATGATCATTTTCCCTATTATAGGTAATATTGCAAGCAATCAAAATTCAAAAAGCTAGGTATTTAATACCAAATTTGTAATTTCTGACTATTTTGAAATTTGTAAATGCGCAAGTCTGGTTAGAATACCAGTTTTTGCAATTTGTAAAATAATAACAGCTTCAGTTACATTATATATTTAGCATGAAATTAAACCGATATTTTGTGAATTATATTTGCTACTTTAGTATGCATTGAATTTAAACTCGCAGCAAAGCGCAGACAACTTTTCTAGTACATACATCTAAGAGCATCTGCCACGGTAAGCTATAATTGGCCTGCTATATCACCTTATATGGCTTACCATCAAGGAATATTCCTTGGAACCTTTAAATAGCATAGCAAAAGTTTCCCACAATAAGCCAAAAGCCATAAGGCATAATTGAAAAAAGTGGTATAATTTATTATTTTGTATTAAGATAATTTAGTCCAAATATATTCAATATTAGACTCAAATAAAAGATCTCGTGATCTTCATAATGGTATAAATTTTATTACTAACAAATTTATAAGCATAAAATTTTAGAAGAAAAAGAAAGTGTAATTTAAATTAATAAAGGATACACATGAAATAAAAATAAGGTGAGTTCAATGTAGAGGGACAAAACAGGAATAAAATAAGAAATAATAAAAATTGAAGTGCTATACCTTAGGGCAACTCCAACCTTGGGACTAAAAATCAGAATTTGATCAAGTTTGAGACTTTTCATCTCCAACCTTGATTTTTAGAGGGGTTTGGTCTCATAAAAATGAGACTTGGGGCTATCTGAAGTCTCAAAATTGAGACTTTTCCAGGACTGAGACCGAAGAACAGTGGTCTGGGACCACAAGCTCGTCTGACCCAGCCTGAGAGAGAGAGAGACGCGTT
>JANPXK010000528.1:0-72437 GCA_024704745.1 Rosa lucieae
TTTGTATACTTGGTGGATTTCTAGAAGTCTCTCTACATTTGCATGAGCTCTACTAGGTTTTTTTAGGACACTTTGTTAAATTCCTACTTCGTTTCTTTAAACCTTGAGCCATGGCCCCATTACAACCTTTGATAAGACCTTCTTGATCCTTAAGATGGGACAACCTGATGTGGAGATGAGTTATAAGAGTTGAACCTATGGCTTGGGTCCATCCATGCAAGTAGTTGATATCTTTCATGAGGTCTTTTAAAGAAAATATACTTGTGCTTTCGTTTCATATATGTGATCTACTTGTTATCTTTCACATATACTTGAGTGTATAAGCTTTTAAGCATTGCCATAATCTGAGAGAAGAAAGAGTGGATATACCTTGTGAGGATTGAATCAAACTTGTTTGAAGCATGCTCAACAGAAACCATCACCATTGTTCCAACCAAGTCCTACTTGTGTATATGTAACTTATGTGTTTTAATTAACTCTCGAATGCCTAAACATTGATTCTTGGTGAAAGTGCTAATCTTGGTGTTATGAAAGTAAGAGATTACTGAGACAAATAGTTAAAGGGCAATAGAGTCTGTTGTGTGTCAAGTCTTTAATCTTTGTTGAGTCGTAGTCGTGTCTGTGTTGTGATTTTGCTAAGGGACTAGCAAAAGTTAAGTGTGGGGGAATTTGATAGGAGCATTTTAATGCAACGTTTTGATTGTATTTCCCTGCATTTTTCTGCGCCATTTCCTTTAAAAATCCCTGTTTTGGAAAGTTTCCATTCTTTGATTGGGAAAGTTCCTTATTGTAGAAAGTTTCCATTTTTGTAGTTTTCATTTCTCATTTCTGGCAAGTTGCCATTTTCAGTTTAGGAAAGTTTCTATTTTTCATTTTTAGTAAGTTTCTATTTTCATTTTTAGAAAGTTTCTATTTTGAGTCTAGTTTTCTATTTTCAGGACCTCCGAGCTAAAAAGTGGAAATGAACGCATGAATGGAAACGAGGAGCTTGCGAACATCAAGACGAACGAATATGAGAGAAAACGGCCCACACATTTGAGCAGAGAAATGAAGAAACAAGCTTTCCTAATCCAACTAGGAAATCCTACGAAATGGAGGAAGGCTTCCCTAGCAAGTTTCCAACGCAACCATGAAAAAGAAATGGAAAAATAATGTTTTGCGTCGGAAAGTGAGAAGGCTTGAAGATGAAGCAACGAGGCCCAAGAACTCTTTGGATTTTCGGCAAAATGGATCAAGGCCCATCAAAGCCCATGACATTAGGGTTTGTGACGCAAACCCTAACCCTAAATGATATGTTGCCGTGAAAACCAAAGGGGGAGAGAAGAAAGTGGCGTGAAAATCAAGAGGAGATAAAAGATTACGCAAGAGATTTTCTAGGGCGAAGTTTATGGAAAGAATGCATTCCTAGAAACCCTAAGTATGTCTTGGCCGAAAATACAAGAAGAAATTCAGAAAATATACAAGGTATTTCGGCAAGAATATATTAGGGTATCCTCTTGGAGCTTTATGATTGGTTGGATGACATACTAGGGCTTTGGCAAATTCTCATTGGTGGAAGGCATGTGGAATTATTAATTTAATTCCTTGGTAAATAGATCAGAAATTCACGGCTTGGAGACCAAGCATTGCCGTTCCCTATATATAGAAGCACCCTAGACGTCTCACAACCACCACTACACAATTCAGAAAATTCTCTCTACGCGCGAAAGCTCTCTCCATTCTCTAGTGCAATTTTGGCGTTTTCAAGCAAGGAAGAAAGAAGTAAGCTTTGGCCGTGAGCATCATCATCCATTCCACCTTGAAGCCGTGTACTTTGAAGCTTGCTTTCGAGTTTCATTAGTTCATCATTCGAATCATTCATCCATCTCTCCATCCACGGTGTAATTCAACCTTCTTTCTTGTAATCACTTTTGATTCTCCTTGTTTGATTTCGTTGGATATTGTTCTAGTTAACATTGATGTTTGAACAAGGTTTATAATCTGAAATTTTATGATTGAATAAGGATTAAGGGATTTGCGATTTCATATGTGGTGATTCTAAAGTTGCTTATGTGTGATTGTTTGATTGAATTTGCTTTATAGATATCTCTTGTATGTTAATCTTAATTGGTTCGAAACTTTTAGGGTTTATGTATGAGTGGTGCTAGGTTTAAGAACATGAAATCAACTTTTTGTTTTGTGTAACTTGAATCAAAGTAGTAAAGGTTTTGGACAAAGATCGAATTCAATTAAAGAGGATTGCAATTAGGTGAACTTATTCATACTAAGTTGTACACTTGAGTTGATAGCCTTTCCTTGAACTTCTTGCGTTGAACATGTATGATTGACTAGCTTTCTAGGGTTTGATTACATGTTTAATAGGATTAATCTATGTGCTTTCATTTAGATTAATTAGCATTGAAAAGTAAAATATGGGAAATCGTTTGCTTTCGAATGTTTCACATGATCAACTCCTTTCACATGACTTGGAAGAACAATATGAAGTTAATTCGAATTCAATCATGAACTTGGTTTTAATCTTTGTTTCTCACATGTCATTCTTGTATTTGTGTTTTTGTTTATACTTAGTTTTAATTCTTACTTTTAATTTTCGAAAAACAAACCAAAAACCTAAAATCCCCCTAAAATTCGTGAATAGTGTTTATATGTGTAGATATTATACTTTGTTTTATTTTAATTGTTTATATTGTCTTACATTGACAGGTGTACCCTCAATCCCCGGAATAGAACGATCCCTACTTGCTTATACTACTAATGATATTTATAGGGTTAAATTATATGCTTGCTTTGAGCGTATCAAGCCGGTTGGGAAGCTTCTAATCTTGATTGATGAGCCTCTCTGTCTTCCCACCGTCAAGAAGCACCTGCAATCAATGATTAAATAAATACAATCACACTATTTTTTCATAACAGAAATCTGAAACTTGACTTTATATAGAGAAGCTTTATAAGAGAAGCACAAAATCAAGCCTTCCTTTTCCTTGGTCGACCCTATAACCAATGCCCAGTACCTCTGACAATTTGCTCGATCGTAACTCAAAATGAGCCATTTGTCGCTGAAAAGCCGGCCTAGGTCCAGTTCGGACTCTTTTTTTTTTTTTTTTTTTTTCTGCGGACAATGGAGACAACCATTGTAGAGTATCTTTAAGACCTGAAAGAAATTCCGAATTAAACCACAAAAACAAACAATCTAAAACTTTAATCGATTAGAACAAACTGGACTTGAAAATCGATTACCCAGTTCCATCTTCGTCCTCCTCGATCTTCTCGTCCATCTGTTCTTCCTCCGTCTTAACCAAGCTAGCTTCTTATGAATATGTTTGTTTTTCAAGTTTCTAATCAAGCAGATCGGCGAGAAAACTTTAAGATCGGGATTACCTCTTAAAACCCAGAAGCCAAAAACTTAAAAAGATGAAAACTTTTAACATCCTTTTAAATGCTATAGTACGGATCGTCAGATTAGAGACCACCTTCATTGTCAAATCAAGAGAACAAATCGACTGCAGGCAAGTTTCACTTGAGCTATTGGAGATTGGAGTGCAACCTCTTCGCTCTCAGAGTCTCTTTCGACAGTCCCTTTCCTTCTTATCCGCATCACACTCTCTCTTCTCACCAGTCACCACTTCTACTTACGGAAGTCAAGAAAGAAGAAACCGATGGAAGCATCTAGTACCTAGGTCAATGGTAGCCTGAGATTATGAGTGAAAAGCAAGGGCAAAACAGTCTTGTCGACACCCAATGAACATGTGTGAATAGTAAACCAAACTTTCGTATATTAGTAATTTACAAATTATATATATACATATATACAAGGTCAAGAACCTCCACTGATTTGCTCCTGCTATGGGAAAGTGGGAAACTCAAAAAACTGCATCATGCTAAGCTGTACTTGATGTGATGAAGAATAAATTGTGTTCTGACATACTCTCAACACAATTTCGACACACAAGGATGACTCCATTGATTAATATTTATGACATGAGGGATAATTGACACATGCATACCTTGCTTACTCACACGTACAAGCATGAGCATATGACATTCTTTTCGGGCCAAAGTTTATTTCTACATCATATTTAATGCTACAACCTTGTCATACATAATCACAATTATTTCTACTATATTAATCTTTGGCTGCATCTTACCATGCATGCGGTACTGACAATTAAATGTACGCCCAAGTTTTCCATCAAAGGTGGACAATTCATGATGGGGTAGTCACAATGCCTATCCCCTAAAATCATCCATAGAGTCTCTAATGCCTACACATTATATACTATATACTAAAGCCCGGTTACTGTTACTACTGTTCATAAGGGATCGAAAGGACTGTTTTGTCCTCACTTTATCTTTTTTTACGGCTCTGCCATTGGCGTCTGAAACGATGAAAGGACGCTTTTTCCCTTGATTTTTCCTTGCTAATACAGGCTTCGATTCTTCTATAATCTTCTACAATTTTCTGATTTGATTGAGAGAGTGTGTTTTGCCTTTTTGGCTTGCCATTTTGCCTGGTTTTTTAATCTGTTCGGGAAGCCTCTCTTGAATGCAATCATCAAGTGCAGTTTGGACGTGATTTCCAAGGAAAAAAAAAACGCAGCCATCAAACCCAGATATCCGTCTTCGTGCAAGGTTGGGTTGAAAACAAATAGGAAAGGTTTGGTTTATCAAGTTTCTGTGCCAGATTTGATATAAAATTTCTGATTTTGAATTATAGATTTGATGTAAGATTTTCGATTTTGATTGTAGATCGTTGGGGTAGGAAAAAGAAGCGGAGAGATCCAAGATTTTGGTTGATTTTCGGAGGAGGGTTTGGGTTTGTTTCGGAAGAGGTTGCTGCTAAGATTTTGATAAAGTTTGGGAGAAAGCTTTCAGCATAAGAAGAGGTATATGTTTGATTTGGGTCTTTCTTCAGTTGTCTAAAATTGTGGTTTTGAGTGAGTTTTTTTATTGTAAATTTTGTGTATTTGTATATTAGGATGTGAATGAAGGTAATTTGGCTTTAAGTTTCGATTTGAATGGAGATGGAAGTGAAAGGTTTTCGATGTATTTGGTTTACTGCCATTGCGTATGCATATATATATATGTATATCCTTTATATTCCATTAATAACAGAAAAATGATAGAAAAAGATGATCATGTTCGGTTTGTAGGGAGTCGGCAAGTTCGTATATGTGAAAAGATTTTGGTGGAAAAGGTCCATTTTTGGGACTCCCTTTGTCCGAGTATAAGGATGATTTATGTTTCTTCAGGCAATCTCTTATGCTTCGAATGGTGTTGTTCTACTTAGCTCTGTAAAGTACTCTACTTTATAATAACTTCTTTTCCCCTACAACAGAGAGAGAAAGAGTGAGGACAAGTGGAGAAAAAAATGCACAGTTTTTTTTTTTTTTTCTATAGAGAAGGGTAGAGTGAAGATTAAATTTTTTACAGATGATTAGGGAGGTGTATCTACCAAATTTCTATTTTCATTTCTATTTTCTTTTCTGTTATTGTTTAAAAAAGAGGAACTAAGCCCCATGTCTGATTCTGCTGTAGTGCTGCCAGTTCTTCTGCCAGCAAGGTGGATTCGGCTCTTTTTAGGTAGGGGGTTCATAATAGGAGTGAACAGTAGCCATAAAGGCGACAAAGTAAGCTACTGGTGTCGTAATGAAATCAAATAATTAAATTCTGAAGCTACTCTCAACTCAGACACAGGTTATATCTACCTTTTCTCTGATCAGGTTGAAGAGATACTTGGAAATGAGGCGTGTTGATAGAGGGCTGACCTTGGACAAGCTTATGTGCTTTGCTTGGATTTCCGGTAATAAGCTAAGCTACCTAATTCATTTGTTTATCAATTGCACTTGCTTTCAACGTATTTTTCTAATACAGAGAGACATGAAACAAATATTCAAAATGATATGAATCAAAACTACTAATCTTGGATGACAAATGAATCAATAACTCTGGCAACATTGGTACTAATTGTGTCTTCCTTTGAAATTTGAAATTCATTTATTGTATGTTTCTTCATACATATACAATTGTGTCTTCCTTTGAAATTTGAAATTCATTTATTGTATGTTTCTTCATACATATACAATTGTGTCTTCCTTTGAAATTTGAAATTCATTTATTGTATGTTTCTTCATACATATACAGACATGTTGGAGGTTTGGAACAATTCAGCTAAGAGTAATGGGTGACTTTCTGTAATTGAGGCTTGCACAAGCAAAGCTTTCTGCTCCAAAAAAGGTCTTTCACATTAACTAAACCTTCAAACTTTCCATCATTCATTCTCTATCATGTTTCCTTTCGTGAGTTTCCTCTTTGAACTATTCTATTTCCATGACTAATAAAAGTAAATCTCTAATATAATAATGCTATTTTTACTAATTCTTGAAATATTTTGCAGGACTGCACACAGGACTCCATCCACTCCAAACAAAAAAGCTTAGTTAAGCATTCTTCATCTTTGTTTACACTCTATCCTCATTTCCTCAAAGTCTAAGTCTGTATCTAATATAAGTTGTTTCCCTCAATAATATAACTTGCTAATTTGATTACAAAATTAAAAAGGCTACTCTAAATGTGTTTTCCGTTTATTCATCATTCTATGATACTCCGGTTTTGCAGTGTCTCATATTTGATCTTAATGAAGCTTGGAAAAGGGATATATACGTGGTAAAGTCCAATTACTGGTTGCATGTTTCTGTTCTTCTTTTGGTTTTCATTTTTTGTATGTACTGTGTTATCTGTTGGCTGATCAGATTGTTGGTTTGATATGCTGCTGATTAGGTATCAAGTGGTCAACAAACCAAGAGAGGCCAACACCTTATGAACAGAATATCTAAAAGCATCAAAAGAGCATTTTACCTACAACCGGTTTTTATAAAATTCTTCAATGTAGACCCTCTTTGAGTCTCTTTAGCTGGAGACCCAAATGCAAGACACACCTAAAGAATAGTTTATCCATTGCTTGGTAAGTTTTCTTTGCGAGCTATTTTATCACTATGATTGATAAAAATGTACTCTACTACTTCTCCACTCTGTTCATATTAAAAACATGCGATCATCACTGTCTTTATATTGATTCTTTATCATTTCCTATTTTCAACATGACATTGTTTACTCTAAAATTACTTTTGATTAAAAGTAAATTGTACCAACTTTATATGAAGTTGGTACAATTTACTTTTAAACTTATTTTTTCTCCCAACATTTGCTTTCTGCATTCATTACAGTTTTCCTTTCTCCTTACTATTTCTTTATAACTTCATCTAGCTTTAGCCACTGAATATCTGATCCATTGTAAATATTAGCACTTAATTGATTCAGTGGCATCTGTTTTTGATTAATGTTGACACTATTTTTTCAAGTTTGTCAGACTACTCAACATTTGATGACCATGGTTTCTACTGTTTGTCAGAGTAAAAAAATAAGAGTGCATTGGTCTAAGCAGAACAGTTCTGTTGCAATTAGAAAAACTTTTGGAAAGTTTGATGATGTACTTGAATCTGGTTGTCATTGTTTGCCTTTGCTGTTGAGGTAGTGCAGTAGCAGCTCATGTCTTTCTACAACTACAGCAATTCAATGTTCAGTGATACACAGACTTGGAAGCTTAAGAGATTGTGCTCCAAGGTTAGCATAATCACTAACTACACAAATGAAATCAGCACATTCCCCAAACAATGCTGACTTTCTGAAATCAGCAATAGCCCTTGATTCTTAATATTTTTATCAAATGCACATTGCAGGGGCCAAACCATAATCTGCATCAATGTTCAATCAGATTGGTGGAACTTCAAAATAACAATGGCACAAGACCACTAATTTTCAAGCCAACATCCATCAAATAGTTCTCATTATTGTCTTTCATCTATTGCTTTTATTAAACAATACATACCACTTTTGATTTGAAGTTATTGATTCTGGTGGGAAATTCGTGTAACATGTTTTAATCTGTAAATTTCGACAAAAATATTCTCCTTTGTAATGTTATCACAGTAACATATAACAGTATTTCCCGCAGCAAAGCGCGGGCACTCTTCCTAGTACATTGATATTTATGAGTTTGCTCTATTGCTCTTTGATAATTAATTGCTCATATAAACTCGTCATACCACCAAGTCACGGCCACCAATGTACATTATATGCTGATAATACCACTTATGCTTCCGTGCTTGTGATTGGTGCACACAATAATTATTCAAACACGGTAGCAAAAGCTATATAAGCATCTCATATCTAAAATAGTCAATTATTTTGACAAAGCTACTACTCACTTGCTTCTGTATTTTGAGAGGTATACTCACCCAAGCGGGCAACTTCTTATATGAGAAACCTCAAGCAAACGTACTATCGGTACTCGCTAGGCCACATGTCTTAAACATCGGCAACTCCAATCATTCTACCCGAGGCCACGCCACCAGGTATCGTAGGCCAAAGCCACCGGGTATCCCAACGGGGTTACGAGGCATAATTCCTCATTCTACCCGAGGCCACGCCACCGGGTACTAGAGGCCAAAGCCACCGGATACCCTAACGAGGTTACGAGGAACATGCCATCTTTCTACCCGGGGCCACGCCACCGGGTACCGGAGGCCAAATGCACCGGGTACCCTAACGGGGTTACGAGGCTAAAGCCATCATTCTACTTAAGGCCACGCCATCGGGTAAAGGAGGCATACAGGCCCTCATTCAACCCCATTGGGTTAAGGAGGCTAAAGCCCTCACTCTACCCCATCAGGTACGAATCAATCTACCCCATCAGCCCTCGCTCTAGTATTGGAAATTCTATTGAGGTATATCTCCCAGGTTACAGTTACGGTCCTAGTTATAGTTTCTACTACATTTATACTGCTCAAATGACATGTGTAATTACATGTCCAAGAAAATAGAAACTTAGGCAATCATTCATTCTCGATTAAGCAACTACTTGACACACCACACTAATTACATGAAGCTAGTGAACAAAAGAACCACCAATTTTATCACACAACACAAATCTCAACACATAACAAAGAGAGTGGTCAATTCCCTAAAATTCATGCATCAAGAATCAATTGACATAGTAATTAGAGTGCACCCATATGAAAATACATTATTTATCACTCGAAAAATATGTCAATTACATCAAAATCGAGCTAGAGTTAGAAACCCTAGCTCCCAAAAGTAACTACTCACAACCCATATTAATGAACATAAAAATTACAAAATTCAAATAGCAAAGAGTAGAGAAGTGTAGGAGAAAACAAAGATAGTCACAAATAGCTATGAAGCTAGCATGATTAGCCTTGAATTACAACCCCACAAAATACCCAAATCTTGAATCTTGTAGAGATTAAGCCCCTTGATAGATCCTTGAAGCTTTGTGTGAGTAGTTCTTCAAATCTCAAAAGAAATTGTTAATGTCTAAAAGTTCAGCGGTAGCTAAACCTTTGTTAACGCTGATCCGGTGGGCGGATCGATACTTGTGATGTTCTCAAAGCTTCCGCTACCTGTCAAGTAAAATACAAAGGGCGTCAGAGGGAGACCGCACTGGGTGGTCTTCAACTCTCCGATGCCTAAGTTAGTCAATGTATTTATGTTGACAAAGTAACAGTAGGTAAGTATTAAGTGCGTAATTAATGAGGAGAGAAGAAAGAACCTATTATAGGTGAGGAGAGAGCCGAGCTTCTCCATGTTTTCGATGTGGGACTGATGTGCTTCAATCCCCAGCTTCTGAAGCCTCTGCTGCTGTCTTGGCGAGGCGCGTGGCGGCGCGTCAGCGGTGATCTGGGGGTGATCCGGGGCTCAAGTGGTAGCCCGCCTGGCTGTGTTTCCGTAGGTCACACCTTTGGTGGGAGTTGGTACCGTTGGTGGTAGTATAAGCTCATTATAGCTAGGCTCATTATAGCTAATTATGCTTGCAAATGCCTATGTAAGTACATAAATTATAAAGAAAAGAGGAAAAATGAAGGGGAAGGAGAGAGAGAGAGAGGGCTGCCTCTGTTTTATGATGGTGCGGCCACAGTTCGTCTCTAGGGTCTCCTCTCTGGAGAAGAATGATTGAATTTATAATGCTGCCATAATAGAGAGGCACGTGCATAAGAGGTGAGAATATGTGCTCTGGGCCATTTCCTTACTTGGGTGCGTGAGAGAGAGATAGAGTAATGGGTCGTCATGATTTAATTAATGACAAATGCTACTGATGGGCGACATAAGCATAATTGAAATGCTACTTGATGCTTCCTTTATTTTTAATTAAACAAAAATTTAATTAAATAAATGTTTGGTTAAATAAATATTTAACTAAATATTTGTTTAATTAAAGATATTTATATATATGATTTTTTTTTTCTTTTATCTTCAATAATCTCACAACTTTTCATGCACATCCATCGTAGTGCTCATGAGTTGACATTGATCGTGGTTGACCGTATCGACAATTTTGTCTTTTTGTCGGAAACTCCATTTTGCTCAATTTTCTATCATTTTCTCTCGACTTCCGCAATTCCGCTTATTTCCTACACAATAAGTAAAAATTGATTAATTACATAATAATTGACTTGAGGATTAACTTATTTATAGTGTTTTAGATACAATTACATGCATAGAAATGCGTGTAATCACACCCCCACACTTGAACTTTGCTTGTCCTCAAGCAGACTAAATGAAATCTAATCCGAAATCTACCAACTCAAAAACATAAAGATAGTGTAGTATTAGCCTTTCCAACCATAACCCTCGGAGAACTAATTATGTCAATGATAATGAGGTCGACAAAGCATAACATAGGAATTATGAATTTGTAAGGCAATTAAGATGCACATGTGAGAAATGCTCAAGTATATGCATGTGTAAACCATGTGTCACATCAATCCACCACAATCCAATAGGCATCTAGAAGACCTGACATAACCCACTAAACTCACATAGGTTCACTAAATATTACCGCTCAAGTGTTTAGGGGCTATATGTGTTTCAGTCAAAAGCTATTTCACAACACGAGCCGCCATATGCTTGCTCTTCGATCTCATCTCTGCTAGGTTTGGCACAACATTCAAGATCAAGAGGTTTTTTATTTGGTTGTAATAGGGCTAAGGGCAAGTGGCTATAAGAAATGAAGGATAGGGAAAGGCAAAGTCCATGGAAATCGGTGAAGCAACTCTCTCTTGTAGAGATATATGACTTTGATTTCAAATGCTAACTCACTCACTCTAATCCCAATATACAACCCACACTAAACTATGTACGATACTTTACTTTCTTTCTATTTTTGGATTTTCTTCTATTTGACTTTTTTTTTTTTTTTTCACCTTTTTTTTTTTTAAACAATATAACTCACCCCCACACTTATTCTTTTGTAACCTCACACTTTTGACTTTTCTCTCTTTTGAAGCACTCACACATAAAGTCATTCTCTCGAATCGCTTCACCGACTACCACGGAAAGGTAGGATAAAAGTGTATAGGCTAGGTAGGAATTTGTGGTGCAAATGAACAAAAAGGCTAAAAATAAACAGGCTCAAAGTGGCAATCTAGTGGTAAATCACTTTGGGCACATGCTTCTTTGGCCATGGTGGTATTAAGCCTAATTGCCTCGATCCTTTCTATCCAATCATAAGCTAAAAGTAGCCTCAAGAGGTCTCAAGCAAGTTCTAGATACTCAATGTCATGAAATTGTACACACATGAAAGAATAAGTGAATGAATGATGCATACACTATAGATATTAGGCTCAAAAACTCACAAATAAGGCATGCAAGTTTATTAAATCATCTATATGCTTCTCTAATTATGATGAACCAACCTAACCATAGGCTATGTGCACACATATAGTCAAGCATATATCACATATACACTCAATCACAAAACAAATTCAAAGTCCTAGATCATGCTTAATCTATCCACAATCATAACAAGTTAAGTCCATGGCTTGTCATTGGGGTTGGAAAAAGGCATTTACCACTAAAATATAATTACATAATGCTAATCTTTTTTTTTTTTTTTTAAGTGAAGAAAATAGGGCACCTGAGCCCTCACCCCCACACTTAAAACCAAGCAAAGTGAACTCGAAAGCTAAAATCCGTGTTGGATTTAGCCATGAGAGTGAAGTTCGGGCGAAGGCACAAAAATTAACTAAGAAAGTGAATATCTAAATGCGGAGAAAAGTTACGGAAACCCCCTTTGTTGACACTTCCATTGCTCACGACCTACGGAGAAGACTATCGGAGACACCATCCTCAAGGCACAAAACCTTGACTTCCTTAGCGTATGCTCCATAATAGATCTAGGTGCTAATGTAAAGATCAACTCCATTGAGAAAGATATAATATGTCCAAAGGGCAATGTGACACACATGGCCCATCAAAGAATAAGGACAAGGGTCCTCCATTAAGATCATGGCCTTGAACACATCCAACACACTCCACAACTGCCCATAGATTATCCTTCAAAGATGAAATGAAGTGCAAAGAATTCCAATCAACCCGAGTGAACAAAACTAGTGAGTGCAGAAAACTTCCAGCAATGACCTTTCTGTCTTCAAATGCTCATATTTCATACTCAGAAAGAGATAAGTAAGTGGGACTACTTGTAATAGAAAATAGACTCAGAGAGCTTTCTATCCATATAAAGTGATCCACCTATATCCAATTAAGATGAAAACCAAAGCTGGTCAAAGTTGCTAGTTTGTCATGAAGACTCCTGCTGACCCTCAGTCACCAAAACTGCAATAAGTTGTGCTCCAGAGGTGAAAAGAGAGTGAGACAAACTGGATATAAAACTAGACTCATGAAGCTACCTTCTCTTAAAATTACACTGGAAAATCAATTTTGAGTAAAAAATCGTTGGCCTCCAAACTCACTGATCTGTTCTGCAGTTTCTGCTGTGCCCTGTTTCTGACCTCTGTCACTTGGAACACTATTTCTGAAGCTAGGAAGGTTCAAATTAAAAAATGTTTTTCCAGCATATAGAAGACATGTGAAGATACATCACTGAAAAATTGTAGCTCCAAATTGCTTGATATGTAGAGGGTGTAGCTTCCCAAAATCACTCTACAGTAGCTGTCTCTGTTCTGACCTCCATGCATTGACCATTGAATAACTGGAGTTCCAAGGACTCAAAAAGGCTGAAATTTTGGCACAAGATAGTAAACATAGAGAATAATAGCTTCAGAAAATTTCAGCTAAAAATAGCATGTATATTAGAAGCTATAGTCACTCAAATTAAACTAAGCTTTCTGGTCAGAAATTGCTCACTGCCAAATTCATTCTCCTTCACATTTCCCACTCCAGACACCTCCCATCCTCCCAAAAATGGCCAAAAAGCTTTATTCACCACAAAACTAAACTACTAAAGAAAGAAATACTACCGATGATGTGCTAGGGTTGCCTCCCTAGCGAGCGCTTTGTTTAAGGACTTTATTGCCAGTCCATATATTGTGATCTTGTCAAGGTGGATACTTCTCAAGTGCGACCACCCTATTGTTTGGGGAAAAGGGACTCCTTGACGTGTCATAGAGGCAAGACCAAGAGCTAACTATGAATATTCCAATTGGCGAGCAAAAGTGTAGCTTCTTAATCTTCCTCTTCTTCATAATTGTTCTTATAGGAGCCAACCTTGCATTCTCCTTCAAAAGTGGTGTAGAAATGATGCTCATAGGAAAAATAGGTGGTAGAAGCTCTTGAGAGTGATGAGAAAGGGTGAGTGCAACTGCTCAATTTCCTTTCCAATCCATCACCTCATTGTAGAAACACTGACCACTTAATTGTGGATGGGGAGGTAAAAGTACCTTGATCCCAATGCTCTCGTTAAGAACATAAGTGCTCAATGCTCTACTCTCCACCTTGGGAAGCTCATGATGGATCTCCTTGGATGTAGGAGGAGAGAAAGTCTTTGGTTCTTCAACTTCTTCATCATCACAAGCTAGTGAATGACTCTCTTCCTCCATGGAAATATCAACCTCAATGAATAATGGATTATGATATATGACTTCAAGCTCCGCATCCTCCTCAATGAACAAAGGATTATGGTGTATGACTTTGAATTCCGCATCCTCCTCACTAGACAAGACATCCTCTTCATCGAAATCATCTTCAAAAATGCTCTCATTAAGAACATAAGTGCTCAATGCTCTACTCTCCACCTTGGGAAGCTCATGATGGATCTCCTTGGATGTAGGAGGAGAGAAAGTCTTTGGCTCTTCAACTTCTTCATCAGCACAAGCTAATGAATGACTCTCTTCCTCCATGGAAATATCAACCTCAATGAATAATGGATTATGATGTATGACTTCAAGCTCCGCATCCTCCTCAATGAACAAAGGATTATGGTGTATGACTTTGAATTCCGCATCCTCCTCACTAGACAAGACATTCTCTTCATCAGAATCATCTTCAAATACGGCCTCAATGAATAAGCCATTGTGGTGCATCACTTCATACTCTGCATCCTCCTTACTAGAAAAGACATCCTCTTCATCGGAATCATCTTCAAATATCTCCCCTCCATTAGGAAGCTTAGATTTCCAATATTGCACCCATTCCTCTGAAGTGTTGTCTTTCACCCCACTTGCATTGGAACTTTCATAACCAAGCTCACTTTCTTGTACATCAACATCACTATAATCATCAATTTGCATCAACGACTCTTGCTCAAGATGCTTGATATGTACTTCTTCTCTTGAAATAGGCTCCACTTGATTAAAGAAAGACTCTTGCAAATATAAAGTGGTGGGAGGTTGCTCTTGAAGTAGGCTAGCCCTGAATTGCTCCATGATTGGATCTACACTCTCACTTATAGCTTTGAATTGAGCAAACAATTCTTCGATGGATGGCTTTGAAGGTGCGTAAGCTCGATCTTGAGGAGGTTGCTCATATCCCATTGGGTCATCCCATGCATAACTCCATCGATCCGTAGCTCAAATTAATAGAAAATAAGTACCTATGAGTTCCCAAAAGAAAGATTAGTAACCCAAAAAAAAAAAATATTTTAAAATATAAAATTGGAGAATAAGCAAACAAAATAAACAACCGATTTTTTTTTTTAATAAAGAAACAAAAATATGCTAATGTGACCTAAAGAACCGATTCACCAAGGGATTAAGGCTATTGAACCCTAATCCCCGGCAACGGCGCCATTGACTTGTTACACATTTACGCAAGCGTACGTATCATTGTCAAGATAGGGAAATATTAACCCCAAAGTTTATCGTACCACGGGGATTAGTGGCTAACCCACAATCCTTGGGTAGTTGGAACTAAAGTCACTAAGAAAACAAAAGAAAAATAAGAAAATAAAATAAATAAATAAAACTACTCTAAGGCACCAAGCCTTAGCAATGCTCGTCTTTGGTTTTCACCAAAGCCTAATCAAAGCTAAGAGCCTAGTGATGGCTATTTACAATGAGATAGAAATTGTCATTCGAAATTGTAGTTGTAATTTTCTAAAAGACTAAGCCAAAAACTAAATGAATAACAACAATTAAAAATGAAGAAAAATAAAATAGAGAGATTTTGGGTACTAGGGATGACTCTCTAGCAATTTCAATGCAACGAACACATTTCGAGCAAACAAACATATTTTCATGAGAACCAAATCCCGTACTTAATGCCGGTCAAGGCCACTAAGCCGAATTTCCTTGAGGGTATTCACATTTTTGGTTAGGACAAATATGAACTCTCTAACTCATGAATTAGTACCTTACCAGGGCTACCAAAACATGAGCTAAAGGCGTAGAGCTCTAGAAATTAGGGATTTAAGCATGCAATAGTTACAACCTAAAATGTAACGATTACGTAGTTCTCTACCAAATGCCGATTAAGGCCACTAAGTCAATTTCTCTTATTTGTTATCCATTCTTCCGGTTAAGGCAAGAATGAACTCTCTAACCCTAATCATTATGCCTTGTTAGGGCCACAACGTCTAGGATTAAAGGCGAAGGGCACAAGAAAATAGAAACTTAGGCAATCATTCATTCTCGATTAAGCAACTACTTGACACACCACACTAATTACATGAAGCTATTGAACAAAAAACCACAAATTTTATCACACAACACAAATCTCAACACATAACAAAGAGAGTGGTCAATTCCCTAAAATTCATGCATCAAGAATCAATTGACATAGTAATTAGAGTGAACCCATATGAAAATAAATTATTTATCACTTGAAAAATATGCCAATTACATCAAAATTGAGCTAGAGTTAGAAACCCTAGCTCCCAAAAGTAACTAATCACAACCCATATTAATGAACATCAAAATTACAAAATTCAAATAGCAAAGAGTAGAGAAGTGTAGGAGAAAACAGAGATAGTCACAAATAGCTATGAAGCTAGCATGATTTGCCTTGAATTACAACCCCATAAAATACCCAAATCTTGAATCTTGTAGAGATTGAGCCCCTTGATAGATCCATGAAGCTTTGTGTGAGTAGTTCTTCAAATCTCAAATGAAATTATAAAGAAAAGAGGAAAAATGGAGGGGAAGGAGAGAGAGATAGGATGGTGCGGCCACAGTTCATCTCTAGGGTCTCCTTTCTGGAGAAGAATGATTGAATTTATACTGCTGCCATGATAGAGAGGCACGTGCATAAGAGGTGAGAATATGTGGTATGGGCATTTCCTTACTTGGGCGCGTGAGAGAGAGATAGAGTAATGGGTGGTCCCGATTAATTAATGACAAATGCTGATGGGCGACATAAGCATAATTGAAATGCTACTTGATGCTTCCTTTTTTTTTTTAATTAAACAAAAATTTAATTAAATAAATGTTTGGTTAAACAAATATTTAAAGATAATTATATATATGATTTTTTTTTCTTTTATCTTCAATAATCTCACAACTTTTTATGCACATCCATCGTAGTCGGGTTTCGCTCATGAGTTGACATTGATCGTGGTTGACCGTATCGACAATTTTGTCGGAAACTCAATTTTGCTCAATTTTCTATCATTTTCTCTCGACTTCCCCAATTCCGCTTATTTCCTACACAATAAGTAAAAATGGATTAATTACATAATAATTGACTTGAGGATTAACTTATTTATAGTGTTTTAGATACAATTACATGCATAGAAATGTGTGTAAGCACTTGTGCATCTTGTTTTGTTTCATTAATTTTCTTTCGATGCAAAATGCGCTTGTATCGCTCCATAGCTTGTCGTAATTTCCTTAAAAAAAAAAAAACTTGCAAAGTCACGGTTATATCAGATTTATTTTAGCCCGAGTCAGTTTCATTTATTTTTATTTATTGAGATTAATTGTGATATGCGTTTCTTTCATCATTAAGTAAATTATATAAATAGTGAACATTGCTAGCCATAGCATATACACACACCGAAAACAACCGAAAAAAAGTAAGAAAAAGAGAGAGTACGAATACCACCTCTTTGTAGGCATGGATGCAAGACTGTTTTGTCCTATATTCTTGCTCTTCGTGCTATCAACTTCACGTAAGTCTCTCTCGCCATGAAACTAAATTTCAGCAAATACCAATAGCAGATTAAATGTTATGGTTTTTATTTTTTCTATGACTATTTATCGTGTAAGCTATAGCTTAAGCAATTGTTAAAATGCTTTTTATTTATTTATAATTTATTTAACCACTCAAACAAATGATGCAATTTGGAATAAAATCTTTGCAGAAAATGCAATAGCCCAGGGGGAGGGGTTAACCTGCCATGATACCCTTGCCAATCCAGAAGCATTTTGGTTCGATTGTGATAAGAGCAAGTGTTCAAATTTCTGCACAAGTCACGGTTATCCGCAGGGCAAGTGCGAAATTCTTCTTTGGCCAATTAGTTACCAGTGTTTTTGCTACAAACCTGTCCCTTGTTCATTTCCTCCAACCAAATAGAAGTCCCTTGACTGCTACCATTGTGCTGTTAAAAATATTGATAAAAATAATAATTTTACTTCTACTACATGTCACCGTGTTCAAAATAATTTAACCAAGGAAAATTGACCAACAAACTAACAAAAGTAATAAAGAAATAGCTAGAAATTTTACTTTTTACGTTTGGCTTGAAAAGTGTGTCAGGCGCGAGGACCATTTAAGAATGCAAAGCGTATTTCAAATAAAAATTTGCCTAAGAGTTTTTACGGTTGGACATCTCCACTTATTGCCAACTGATTTTGAGTATGATACTTTGATGACTTCACTCGCAATGCCGAGTCGCTCATGCGGCCAAGAGAGTTTTATGAACAACAACAACCTGGCAGATGGGGTGCCAGCAGTTTCTTTAAACCAAGACCAGATATTCGACCCAACCTGATTTCCTAAAGAAGTTGGATCAGTCCTTTATAGTCTCAAATTGGGTCATCACTACCATAGTTGTGACATAAGAATTATCAGAATTCTGGACCGTAACAGTTGGAAAATATCCAAGTACTTAAATGAGCCAACTATATCGGAAAACTATGTTGGAGTTGAATCGTATAGCTTCTCATCTGATATGGCTCAGTCATTTTATAGCTGATATTGGAGCACATGCTCCCTTTTTCTATATTTTCAGAAAAAGAGAATTAAGATATGATCTGTTCGACTTCGCTATTGCTATGAGAATGATGCATAATTATTTTCGAATCAAGGGATAAGTATCGGCTGATCTAGCTCAAGGCTAGATAGATAAATGTTTGAATGTGAAATGTATCTAAATTTAGACTATATGACATTAATGTTGAATGTGAAATATAGTCTAAATTTAGGGCACGTTTACTTAATTAGAATGGAAAAAATCATGAATCGGAGACAACTGGAATAGGAGAATAAAGAAATCGTTTGATTCCTAAACTCATCTCGTCTCCCTTCGAAATCAAATTCTTGAGTATTCAGAAATCGATTCCTGACAAGAAGGTGATACTTACACCCATTTCAGTTCCTTTATGCGTTGGTAAATGCAGAAATACTTTTACCTCGAACCATTCCGATTTGTTTATGTGTTAGTAAACATAGGAATAATTTTACCCCTAACCATTCCCTCTATTTTCATTCCCATTCATAGTAAGTAAACGTGCCCTTAGACTCATATCATTCCCTTCGAAATCTTCCATCCTTTCAAAGAAATTCAAAGTCTTCTATAAGCCTTTAAACCTTGTAGCCAGAGTTGTGTGAGGAGATCTGCAAAACATGCATTATGACTAATTGGCTTACTTATCAAGCTAACATGAGAATAAATTCAAGCAATTGGATCGACTGGTTGGCTTAATAGCCGCCACTAATTGTCTTGGCAGAGGCGTAACGAGGCTACACGATGATGCTGGTGGTGATGAGCTAGGTTCTCGTTCTCTGTTGTACATCAGAGGTCGCAGCCTTCTTGGGTGCCTAGAGAGTTCGGCGTCCAAAGTATCTTCTGGGCCTGGGTTGCTCTGGTTTGGGCTTGTGCTTTGATTTAAAATAGTCTTTTGTTGGCTATGGTTCTTAGACCCATTCACTCTTGGGTCCGTATTTGAGCTTTAAGAGGATTCTACTTAAAAAGATAGGATACAGTTTGTATTGGGATTGGCATCCTAGTTTCCTGATTCTTGCTCTTGGGAGTTCGATTGCCAAAGTCTAAGGTTTTGACACTTCTGGATATCTTGATTCTCTTGGGGGTCTCACCTCGCTCTAGTATTGGAAATTCTATTGAGGTATATCTCCCAGGTTACAGTTACGGTCCTAGTTATTCGATATCTTTCACCATTTAGTAATATTCGATCTGGTTACTTTTTTTTATGTTAGATGCACTTTTGCATCTTATTTTGTTTCATTAATTTTCTTTCGATGCAAAATGTGTTTGCACTGCTCCATAGCTTGTCGTAATTTCCTTAAAAAAAAAAAAAAACTTGCAAAGTGACGGTTATATCAGATTTCTTTTAGCCCAAGGACCATTTAAGAAATTTTACTTTTATGTTTGGCTTGAAAAGTGTGCCAGGTGCGAGGACCATTTAAGAATGCAAAGCGTATTTCAAATAAAAATTTGCCTAAGAGTTTATATGGTTGGACATCTCCAGTTATTGCCAACTGATTTTGAGTATGATACTTTGATGACTTCACTTGCAATGCCTAGTCGCTCATGCGGCCAAGAGAGTTTTATGAAGAACAACAACCTGGCAGACGGGCTATTTCACGCCCAGAATTTTGAATAAATAAATTCAAATCTGAAACGCGAAAACTCAACAAATACAAGAAGACACTTATAATTTTTTTTTTAATTAAATCAAGCAACTAAACAAACTGAGCTAACAATGTCAATACCGACTCGTTCTTTAGAGTCTCATATTTCATTCCGAGAGTTCACAAATTAAACTGAATAACAATTCAATAAGTAAACGCACCCACCACACTCACTACACAGCGGAAGACTAAAACCAAAGCACCATACTACGTCCAAGCTACAGCAGCAACATCACCTCAGCTATGACGACTATTACTCCCACCTACACAATAAACCCTACACCATGGAATAGTGCACTGGGATTGAACAAAACAAACCCGGTAACCTTTTTATGCCCGTATGAGTAAACTCAAATAAAGTGACTCACGTCACGCATGCTTATAATTTCTCAATTCGTGAGATGAATTAAAGCAACATTATTTAATTTCAAAAAACACAACCACACCATATCATATCATCTCAACGACAAATCACACTCACTTCCCCTCAACATAAAGCATTTGTCAAAACGATGACCTCACAACTCATTCACAACTCACTACAAGTCTCAAAACCACAACCGCACTTACAATTGAATTCAATAAAATCAGTAATCCCTGCATGGAAACTTAGTTCAGGAGATTACATTAAAAAAAACAATAGAAATCATATAAATCCCTGCATAGAGTTTAGTTCAGGAATTTACATTAAACAAACAATTCAAAAAGCGGTAATCCCTGCATATAATTTAGTTCAGGAGATCAATTAAAACAAACAATACAAAAAGCAGTAATCCCTGCATATAACTTAGTTCAGGAGATTACATTAAAATTCAACAATTAGAAGGAAAAGGAAAATCAATGAAGAAGTCCAACAACTCACACTAAAGTCAATGATCACCCATCAACTCCAAACTAAAGTCAATAGTCGATGTTTACCCATCGACTTTGACGAAAGTAGATGATCACCCATCAACTCTAAATACTCTTTTAATACAATTACATCAATCACTCACATGATGAATTGTATACCGCTACACGCATACAATTATATCAATCACTCACATGATGAATTATATACCCCTACACTCATACAATTACATCAATCACTCACATGATGAATTGTATTCCCGAAGAGATTAAATGCTCGCAATAATAATTCAATCAAATCACCGTCATTACTTCACCAATGTCATACCATCCAATATATATATTCCACGTAAATATATATATATATGTAGTCATTCACGCAGGAATGACCTCTAATACCAACTATAGTTTTATAAATTAACTACTCGAAAATCATTTATATCAAAACATTGTTTTAACTCACCCATGAATCGTTGTCGATCAAGTTCATATATTTAAAAACAAATAATTTATTTTGATAATTATGATTTGCATGCTAACAATTAAATCTACTAAATTAAACATAACTAATTTATCAACCGAAACACCGTGAGATTTACTCACCTCTAAATCCAGCTGCGTCTTCAATACAACCCAATATCACAATCACAACCGTCCGCCCAACTAAAACCGTCAATCACCTAAACAAATACGACCTTAACTTAGCAAACGATTCATAAAACACACTTAAACGATCGGATCCTCATCCGTGACCACACAAAGTCATTGGAACAGCTCTACAATCAACATATCACAATTTGAAGTAAATCTGACGGTCGGATCCTCTCGGATCGAAAACCGAAACGAATCGAAAACCCTAAAACCCTAACATGCATCAACTTTCTCCAAAATAACCTTATAATATATCAAAACGACCGTATCGATGCGTAGATGCATAAACTGAAAACAAAAACATTTTGGATTAATGACGTGCCACCACGCGCCGCCACAAGTGACGGGTCAGCACGTGGTCAACGGCGGCGGTCAACGCCGAGTCAACCACCTCCGATGCAAAGGTCATCAACTACGAACTTGTTCAAAATGAAGAGATGAGCCACTTTCATACTTGGAGCTAAGTGAGATTCGGTCTAGATCTTCCTCGATCAAGCTTGGAAGTTGGATCAATCTCGACCGTGAAGAAATCGGCCGGAAAGTCGCCGGAGATAGAAAAACCGGTCGGATCCCGAAATCATAAACTTTGGGCGCTCCGATCTGCTACTTCCGGCTAGGCACCAAGCAACCCACCACCACGTGGAAGTCGGCGAGGCAAGTCTAAGTGGTCCTTGGCTTGTTCCGTCGCCGAAAGTGGCCGGAAGAGAGAGAACGAGTCGGGTCGGGAACCGGGTTTCTTCTCGGGTCGGGTCGCGTGGAGGAGGGAGAACAGAGAGAATTCTGGGGGAGAAAATGAGATTTTCGGAACTTTTGGGATTTATGAAAAAATCCAGAATTTTCTTATATTTATAGAATTTTCCCCAAATTTCAATCGCTCATAACTTTCTCATACGAATTCTGATTTCTGCGTTCCACATGTCCACAAACTCGTATCGACGCGCTCTACAACTTTTATGAAGAAAGTTTCCGCAGAATTCTAACGTATGAAAAGTCAAACTTTGAATAATTTTTCGTCCGAAAATAATTCCACTCCACCCTCGAACCACAAAATTGTACAAACGAACACCTTATTAATCCCAGAAAACAATTAGGAATTAATAAAAAATTTCCGAGGTCTTACATTCTACCCTCCTTAAAGAAATTTCGGGACAAATTTAAGCACACTACCCAACAATCAGGTAAGGCTAACTCGTTCTCAAATCTAGTCCACGCTCCCCTGCAAGTAATGCTCTCCTCATGAAGCCTCCACAAGATATTGAGCAAGTCGCTTTCCCTCGATCCAAGTTGCTCTGTAATCCCGTCTAGAATACAAGCCGACACCAACAATGGTCGTATCAACATCCCTTCCAACTGTACCACGATCAAACACACTGATACCGGTACAATACCGAGCATCACCACACTACGACACTCTACCACTCCACTTGGTGACCACTAAAACATCTGATGAATTTCATCCCTGTACAAAACACCACAATAACTCTGCAATTGCAGCACATCACACTGACAACTCAACAGTACAGAGTCCTGTCATCACAACAGTATCTGTATCACTTCACCAATAATGCAACTCTAGCATTCCAAGAATAGAAAGCAACAACATCATTTCAAATCACTCAATCAACACATATATTTGCCATAGTGAAACCATTCCAAATCACAAGGAATTTGTTTCACCAAATCACCACTGATAGGTGTCTACCCATCCTGGGACACAAAACCAAGCTAAGGTCTGGCCCTACCTAACCCGCACACGAATTATCACCTGTCATTGTAATCACAAACAAAGTGGTATAGATCCTCTACTACCACAACAATGACCATACTCACACATAAATCAACACATAACATTACACACATAATCATTGTCACACATACCACCACCCAGTACTGCCACACAAGCTCTACAAGTACTGCCATAAAAGCTGCTACAAAAGCACTACTGGCACTGCCACAAAGGCTACCACACAAGCACTTCACTACGCAAATAACGTTACAGTGAAACCATTCCAACTCACAAGGGATTTGTTTCACCAATCAAAACTACACCAAGGCATGCATAATCACTCATCAATTCCTACCATCTCATAACCAAAATTGCAGTAAGGTTTAGCCTCCGCCAACCTACACATAGGTCATCACAAAGCATTCCACGAACACAATCAAATTGCAGAAAATTTCTATCACAACAACAATAAGAGAAGCAGCATTCCAGAATCATTCTCAATACCACACTAGAACTCAGACCACACCCCAATAGCTAGCTAGATATACCGAAGCCATCCCAAACACCAAATAGATGTGCAGGAATGAATGCTCCACTATATCACAACACTATCACCAAGAAACTAATAACCGATAAGTACCTTCCAATCCTAAATCATCTGCTGATCCAACTCAGGAAAAGCACAACAACTACAGGTCAAATACTTGTACCTGATAGGAGCATAAAATGCGACGTTTATAATGATTAAACCCTTTATTTTGCTAAGTTATTTCCTTTATCTTGATCAATTTAACTTAGTTAGTGTTTTTTTAGGTAAAATGGAGTCTCAAAGTCCGAAAATGGCTAAGGAAAGCAGAAAGGTCACAGAAATGGAAAGAAATGAAGAAATGGAAGTTCTCCTAGTTTGACTAGGAAAAGGAATCCTAGTTGGAGTAGGAATCAGAAGCTGACTTGGATTCAAACTTTTAAGTCGCAGAAATTAGAAGTTCTACTTGGATGAGGAAACCCAATTCTACTCAGATAAGGAATCCAAGTGTGATGAGGAGTCCCTGTTGGATAAGGATTACTCAAGAAGGTTCCAGAAGAGTGTAGAAGAATCGCAGAAAAGAAGTTTGTATTCAACTAGGAAACCTACTTGCATATGGAGTTCTACTCGTACTAGGAGACCTGTGGAAGCTAGGAGAAGTCTATGGAACTTCCATGAAGCATCTAGAAGTCTCAAGAAGGTCATATGCCGTGCACATGGAAGAGGAAGGAACAAGGGATTCGAATTACAAAGCAATGTGGAATTTGGACTTCTTGTTGAGTAAGGATTGAATTGTCGTGAGGTTCTTGAAGGTTCTAGGGAGTTCTTAATGTTTCTACTTGAGAATAGGCATGGAAGACATGTGAGAGGCATGTAATGCAAAGGAAAACCGAATTGGACTCAACTTGTGCTTTAAAAGTCGAAATCATTACAGATTCGGAAATCTGCCTGTGCAAATCAGTCAACTTCAACGGAGTGTCAAAAATCGTTCAGAGCTCATAAAAATATGATCGTTATATGGTTGGAAAGCTACGGATGTCTAGTTTCCAGAGATTTTTACGGTTCATCAATAAATATTTTCTAAAGGAAGTTATGGCCGTTTTAGTGGACTGAGGTCAATCCTGCTGGAAATCTGTTTTGTGAGAAAGAAGTCCTAAATCAACACGAACTAAGAGAAGTCAAGTAGAAGCGGATTGGGAGAGCCTTGGGTCGTCCTCCTATATATAACTTGTGTATTTGACGTTTCAAGGTTAACAAGTTTCTCCACAAATTCGATTTCTCACTTGTTCTCTCTAGTATTTCAGGTTTTCGCAATCTTCAAGGAGCATAGCCGTAACCATCCACCTTCCTTGCCGTGATCATCACTTGTGCATCATCTTGGATCTTCTTTGGACCTTGGGACGTGACTAAGGGTTGTTCACACCATAATCTTTTCATGTATTTTTACGGTTATGGCTTTCTTGTAGTTAGAATTTCTGCTTTGGAATTTCTGTTGTGTAAACCGAAACTATGATGTGACAAACTGATTTTTAGATTCAATTTTGATGTTCTTTTCATGTTTAATGTGTTTATGTGTTCTTGATCTTTGTTGTTTGCCGAATTGATAGAATGATAATCTGATTTTTATGCTTCATTACATGTTAACGATTCACTTGGTTCGAAACATAGATGACTTGCATGTAACTTGCTAGTAATTAGGTTTATGCTTTGTAAACTCTAATTCGAATAAGTAGTAAAGGCTTGCTTTGAGTCGGAAATCATATTATGCATGTGATGATAAGAGTTGACATACTTGGATTTATATGTTCATCAATTCTTTCTTAAACTTAATGATTTGAAAACGAATTTTCAACGTATGTGTGTATTCGGGTTTTCAAAATAAATTGATTTGGTGCTTTGCTATTTCAATTAACATAAGAAAGAAAGTTAAAAGGGACATTGGTTGCTTTGATCTTTGTGTCTTGGTTGATGGCGTTCTTGGTGATTAACAAGATTAAGGGATGAATGAATATGTTGTTCTTGAAAGGTTCTTGATAAATTGTTTTCGAAAAAATTCTTCTTTTCCCACCTATGTAAATAAGTAAAATGTTTTAATCTTTTATTTCTTTTCTGAAAATTACAACTTTGATCTTTAAAAACCCCCTTGCTTTGTTTCTTATGTGTTCTTGTATATGTGTAAATAATTAAAATCGGTTTTAGGTTTTAGGGATAAATGTCCACATATTTAGTTAAGTAAATAATCTGAAAATAATTCATGAATAGTGTTTTTGTGAATAGTATTTTAGGATTTGTTGTTTGTGTTTGTGTTGTATTTGTATTTCTAATTCGTGTTAGTTTAGAATTTGTTTTCTATTTTGATTTGGTTTTCTAATTTGTATATGATTAGTATTCTTTGTTGTATATGGATTTCTAATTTGACTATGACTTTGTAAAATGTATTCTAGTAGGAGTAGGATTTCTAATCTAATTCTAACTTGTATTTGTATTTTCTTGTAAATTTCAACATGTTTATTTATACTTCTAATTTTCGTATACTTGTATATTCTTTTCTTTAAATTTATCTCACATGTTCACACCCTCAATCCCCGGCTTGAACGATCCCTGCTTATTCTATACTAACGATGATACTTTTCAGGGTTTAAATTGGCGATTGCTTTTGCACATATCAATTTTTGGCGCCGTTGCCGGGGATTGAAAAGTCTTCATGTGATGAAAACGCCACTAAGGTATTGATTTGGTAAGGGGCTGTGAACTTTAAATGGAAAAGGTGAAGTCCCTTTGTTAATATTAGACTAAACCCCTTATTAGTACCTGAAACAGGTCTCTTAAGGTTGAGGGCAGCTTTTATTAAAAATTGAACAATGTCTTGCACTTAGAATTTTTTCTTATCTAAGTAAGTATTGCCTATGTGGAATGGTGTCTAGAAAGGGGACAACGTTCATGACGGGTTTTAAATCCAGAAGTGCAATCAGACAAGCCTAAACCACTATGTGGGAGTAGCTTGTGCCAAAATGGGTTCTACCTCTCGTGCTCGTCCTCCCCCACCTAGCCATTTCAGTAAGGTTGCCTAAAGGATTTGAAAAAGACTATGTGCATAGGCAAGGACTTGGGCCACACGTCCAAAACAAAGTTCATGACGTCTCATTGAGTCAATATACTTAGACAATTTTCGAAAATAGTTGGGTTTGGTAAGAAGTTGTGAGTCATAATGGACTAGGTGAAATATTCTCCTGTTAATACTTGTCAAAGTTTTGTTTATCAAGTAGGCACACTTTATTAGCACAGGGTGTCTAGGTTGATTGGATACGAGAAGTGCTAGTAAACGGTCTCATCCCCTGCTAATCAAGTGAGCTGAGCTCCGCCAAAATCGTTCCTCTACTACCTGGCTCTGTGTGAAAAGAGTAACCAAAAGATAAAGGGAAGGGAGACTTGTATTAAAATTAGAATTTTTGGGCCGTGTGTCTAAATCTTGATTCACGACTCCTTATTGGAGTTAACCACTTAAAGATTGTAAAAATTGTAAAACTTGTAAATATATACATAAAATTTTGTTGGTCTTGTATATATCCATACTTTTGATGTTTGGTTGTGTGTATATATTGGAACAAATGGAGGTGCAAGTCTAGGCTGAAAGACTTTAAACATTAAGCGCTGCATGGCAGGCAACCTATTTCAACCGTAGCTGTGAAGGAGCCATCATCGCAGATTTGTTTTCTTGAACTCTTTCCCTACTCTTTTATTTAATTTTGTTTGGTTTTAGGATTTCTTGCGTTAGCTCTTATTCCATGCTTGATTTATGCTTTGCATGCTTTATACTTGTTTATACATTGAGGACAATGCATGATTTAAGTGTGGGGGAAGGGTTTAACGTTTCACTTTGTTTTTAGACAGTTAGTTTCGACCCAACCTGATTTCCTAAAGAAGTTGGATCAGTCCTTTATAGTCTCAAACTTGGTCATCACTACTGGAATTCTGAGATAAGAATTATCAGAATTCTAGACCGTAAAAATATTCAAGTACCTAAAAGAGCCAGCTATATCAGAATAATTATGTTGGAGTTGAGTCGTATAGCTTCTCATCTGTTATGGCTCGGCCCTTTTATGGCGGATATTGGTGCCCAGACTCCCTTTTTCTATATTTTCAGAGAAAGAGAATTAGTATATGATCTATTCGAAGCTGCCACCGGTATGAGAATGATGCATAATTATTTTCGGATCGGGGGGGTAGCGGCTGATCTCCCTCATGGCTGGATAGATAAATGTTTGAATGTGAAATGTATCTAAATTTAGACTATATGACATTAATGTTGAATGCGAAATATAGTCTAAATTTAGGGCACGTTTACTTAATTAGAATGGAAAAAATAATGAATCGGAGACAACTGGAATGGGAGAATAAAGAAATCGTTTGATTCCAAAGGTTTTGATTCCTAAACTCATCTCATCTCCCTTTGAAATCAAATTCCTTAGTATTCAGAAATTGATTCCTGACAAGAAGGTGAGACTTACACCCATTTCGATTCCTTTATGCGTTGGTAAATGCAGTAATACTTTTACCTCGGAACCATTCCGATTTCTTTATGTGTTTGTAAACATAGGAATAATTTTACGCCTAACCATTCCCTCCATTTTCATTCTCATTCCAAGTAAGTAAACGTGCCCTTAGACTCATATCATTCCCTTCGAAATCTTCCATCTTTGCAAAGAAATTCAAAGTCTTCAATAAGCCTTTAAACCTTGTGGCTAGAGTTGTGTGAGGATCCGGAGATCTGCAAAACATGCATTACGACTAATTGGCTTACTTATCAAGCTAAAATGAGAATAAATTCAATCAATTGGCTCGACTGGTTGGCTTAATAGCCACCACTAATTGTCTTGGCAGAGGCGTAACGAGGCTACACGATGATGCTGGTGGTGGTGAGCTAGGTTCTCGTTCTCCGTTGTACATCAGAGGTCGCAGCCTTCTTGGGCGCCTAGAGAGTTGGGCGTCCAAAGTATCTTTTGGGCCTGGGTCGCTCTGGTTTGGGCTTGTGCTTTGATTTAAAATAGTCTTTTGTTGGCTGTGTTTCTTAGACCCATTCACTCTTGGGTCCGTATTTGAGCTTTAGGAGGATTCTACTTAAAAAGATGGGATACAGTTTGTATTGGGATTGGCGTCCTGGTTTCCTGATTCTTGCTCTTGAGAGTTCTATTGCCAACGTCTAAGTTTTTAACACTTTCGCTCACCTTGATTCTCTTGGGGGTCTCACCTCGCTCTAGTATTGGAAATTCTATTGAGGTATATCTCCCAGGTTACGGTTACAGTTACAGTCCTAGTTATAGTTTCTACTACATTTATACTGCTCAAATGACATTTAGTGCAGTTCGATATCTTTCACCATTTAGTCATATTCGATCTGGTTACTTTTTTTTTATGTTAGATGCACTTGTGCATCTTGTTTTGTTTCATTAATTTTCTTTCGATGCAAAATGCGCTTGTATCGCTCCATCGCTTGTCGTAATTTCCTTAAAAAAAAAAAACTTGCAAAGTCACGGTTATATCAGATTTATTTTAGCCCGAGTCAGTTTCATTTATTTTTATTTATTGAGATTAATTGTGATATGCGTTTCTTTCATCATTAAGTAAATTATATAAATAGTGAACATTGCTAGCCATAGCATATACACACACCGAAAACAAAGTAAGAAAAAGAGAGAGTACGAATACCACCTCTTTGTAGGCATGGATGCAAGACTGTTTTGTCCTATATTCTTGCTCTTCGTGCTATCAACTTCACGTAAGTCTCTCTCGCCATGAAACTAAATTTCAGCAAATACCAATAGCAGATTAAATGTTCTGGTTTTTATTTTTTCTATGACTATTTATCATGTAAGCTATAGCTTAAGCAATTGTTAAAATGCTTTTTATTTATTTATAATTTATTTAACCACTCAGACAAATGATGCAATTTGGAATAAAATCTTTGCAGAAAATGCAATAGCCCAGGGGGAGGGGTTAACCTGCCATGATACCCTTGCCAATCCAGAAGCATTTTGGTTCGATTGTGATAAGAGCAAGTGTTCAGATTTCTGCACAAGTCACGGTTATCCGCAGGGCAAGTGCGAAATTCTTCTTTGGCCAATTAGTTACCAGTGTTTTTGCTACAAACCTGTCCCTTGTTCATTTCCTCCAACCAAATAGAAGTCCCTTGACTGCTACCAATGTGCTCTTAAAAATATTGATAAAAATAATAATTTTACTTCTACTACATGTCACCGTGTTCAAAATAATTTAACCAAGGAAAATTGACCAACAAACTAACAAAAGTAATAAAGAAATAGCTAGAAATTTTACTTTTTACGTTTGGCTTGAAAAGTGTGTCAGGCGCGAGGACCATTTAAGAATGCAAAGCGTATTTCAAATAAAAATTTGCCTAAGAGTTTATACGGTTGGACATCTCCACTTATTGCCAACTGATTTTGAGTATGATGCTTTGATGACTTCACTCGCAATGCCGAGTCGCTCATGCGGCCAAGAGAGTTTTATGAACAACAACAACCTGGCAGACGGGCTGCCTTCAGTTTCTTTAAACCAAGACCAGATATTCGACCCAACCTGATTTCCTAAAGAAGTTGGATCAGTCCTTTACAGTCTCAAACTGGGTCATCACTACCGGAATTCTGACATAAGAATTATCAGAATTCTGGACCGTAACAGTTGGAAAATATCCAAGTACCTAAATGAGCCAACTATATCGGAAAACTATGTTGGAGTTGAATCGTATAGCTTCTCATCTGATATGGCTCAGTCATTTTATGGCTGATATGGGAGCACATGCTCCCTTTTTCTATATTTTCGAGAAAAAGTGAATTAATATATGGTCTGTTCGAAGCTGCCATTGCTATGAGAATGATGCATAATTATTTTCGAATCAAGGGATAAGTATCGGCTGATCTAGCTCATGGCTAGATAGATAAATGTTTGAATGTGAAATGTATCTAAATTTAGACTATATGACATTAATGTTGAATGCGAATATAGTCTAAATTTAGCCCACGTTTACTTAATTAGAATGGAAAAAATCATGAATCGGAGACAACTGGAATGGGAGAATAAAGAAATCGTTTGATTCCAAAGGCTTTGATTCCTAAACTCATCTCGTCTCCCTTTGAAATCAAATTCCTGAGTATTCAGAAATCGATTCCTGACAAGAAGGTGAGACTTACACCCATTTCGATTCCTTTATGCGTTGGTAAATGCAGGAATACTTTTACCTCGGAACCATTCCGATTTCTTTATGTGTTTGTAAACATAGGAATAATTTTACCCCTAACCATTCCCTCCATTTTCATTCTCATTCCAAGTAAGTAAACGTGCCCTTAGACTCATATCATTCCCTTCGAAATCTTCCATCTTTGCAAAGAAATTCAAAGTCTTCAATAAGCCTTTAAACCTTGTGGCTAGAGTTGTGTGAGGATCCGGAGATCTGCAAAACATACATTATGACTAATTGGCTTACTTATCAAGCTAAAATGAGAATAAATTCAATCAATTGGCTCGACTGGTTGGCTTAATAGCCGCCACTAATTGTCTTGGCAGAGGCGTAACGAGGCTACACGGTGATGCTGGTGGTGGTGAGCTAGGTTCTCGTTCTCTGTTGTACATCAGAGGTACCAGCCTTCTTTGGCGCCTAGAGAGTTGGGCGTCCAAAGCATCTTTTGGGCCTGGGTCGCTCTGGTTTGGGCTTGTGCTTTGATTTAAAATAGTCTTTTGTTGGCTGTGGTTCTTAGACCCATTCACTCTTGGGTCCGTATTTGAGCTTTAGTAGGATTGTAGTTAAAGATGGGATACAGTTTGTTTTGGGATTGGCGTCCTGGTTTCCTGATTCTTGCTCTTGAGAGTTCGATTGCCAACGTCTAAGTTTTTGACACTTCTGGTCACCTTGATTCTCTTGGGGGTCTCACCTCGCTCTAGTATTGGAAATTCTATTGAGGTATATCTCCCAGGTTACAGTTACGGTCCTAGTTATAGTTTCTACTAATTTATACTGCTCAAATGACATGTGTAGTGCAGTTCGATATCTTTCACCATTTAGTCATATTCGATCTAGTTACTTTTTTTTATGTTAGATGCACTTGTGCATCTTGTTTTGTTTCATTAATTTTCTTTCGATGCAAAATGCGTTTGCATCGCTCCATAGCTTGTCGTAATTTCCTTAAAAAAAAAAAAACTTTCAAAGTCACGGTTATATCATATTTATTTTAGCCTGAGTCAGTTTCATTTATTCTTATTTATTGAGATTAATTGTGATATGCGTTTCTTTCATCATTTAGTAAATTATATAAATAGTGAACATTACTAGCCATAGCATATACACACACCGAAAACAAAGTAAGAAAAAGAGAGAGTACGAATACCACCTCTTTGTAGGCATGGATGCAAGACTGTTTTGTCCTATATTCTTGCTCTTCGTGCTTTCAACTTCACGTAAGTCTCTCTCGCCATGAAACTGAATTTCAGCAAATACCAATAGCAGATTAAATGTTCTGGTTTTTATTTTTTCTATGACTATTTATCATGTAAGCTATAGCTTAAGCAATTGTTAAAATGCTTTTTATTTATTTATAATTTATTTAACCACTCAGACAAATGATGCAATTTGGAATAAAATCTTTGCAGAAAATGCAATAGCCCAGGGAATTGGGTTAACCTGCCATGATGTCTTTCCCAATACAAAAGTATTTTGGTTCGATTGTGATAAGAGCAAGTGTTCAGATTTCTGCACAAGTCATGGTTATCCGCGGGGCAAGTGCGAAGTTCTTCTTTGGCCAATTAGATACGAGTGTTTATGCGACAAACCTGTCCCTTGTTCATTTTATCCAACCCAATAGAAGTCGCTTGACTGCTACCAATGTGCTGTTAAAAATATGGATAAAAATAATAATTTTACTTCTACTACATGTCACCATGTTCAAAATAATTTAACCAAGGAAAATTGACCAACAAACTAACAAAAGTAATAAAGAAATAGCTAGAAATTTTACTTTTTATGTTTGGCTTGAAAAGTGTGTCAGGCGCGAGGACCATTTAAGAATGCAAAGCGTATTTCAAATAAAAATTTGCCTAAGAGTTTATACGGTTGGACATCTCCACTTATTGCCAACTGATTTTGAGTATGATACTTTGATGACTTCACTCGCAATGCCGAGTCGCTCATGCGGCCAAGAGAGTTTTATGAACAACAACAACCTGGCAGATGGGGTGCCTGCAGTTTCTTTAAACCAAGACCAGATATTCGACCCAACCTGATTTCCTAAAGAAGTTGGATCAGTCCTTTATAGTCTCAAATTGGGTCATCACTACCGGAGTTGTGACATAAGAATTATCAGAATTCTGGACCGTAACAGTTGGAAAATATCCAAGTACTTAAATGAGCCAACTATATCGGAAAACTATGTTGGAGTTGAATCGTATAGCTTCTCATCTGATATGGCTCAGTCATTTTATGGCTGATATTGGAGCACATGCTCCCTTTTTCTGTATTTTCGAGAAAAAGAGAATTAATATATGATCTGTTCGAAGCTGCCATTGCTATGAGAATGATGCATAATTATTTTCGAATCAAGGGATAAGTATCGGCTGATCTAGCTCATGGCTAGATAGATAAATGTTTGAATGTGAAATGTATCTAAATTTAGAATATATGGCATTAATGTTGAATGCAAAATATAGTCTAAATTTAGGGCACGTTTACTTAATTAGAATGGAAAAAATAATGAATCGGAGACAACTGGAATGGGAGAATAAAGAAATCGTTTGATTCCAAAGGCTTTGATTCCTAAACTCATCTCGTCTCCCTTCGAAATCAAATTCCTGAGTATTCAGAAATCGATTCCTGACAAGAAGGTGAGACTTACACCCATTTCGATTCCTTTATGCGTTGGTAAATGCAGGAATACTTTTACCTCGGAACCATTCCGATTTCTTTATGTGTTAGTAAACATAGGAATAATTTTACCCCTAACCATTCCCTCCATTTTCATTCCCATTCCAAGTAAGTAAACGTGCCCTTAGACTCATATCATTCCCTTCGAAATCTTCCATCTTTTCAAAGAAATTCAAAGTCTTCAATAAGCCTTTAAACCTTGTAGCTAGAGTTGTGTGAGGAGATCTGCAAAACATGCATTACGACTAATTGGCTTACTTATCAAGCTAAAATGAGAATAAATTCAATCAATTGGCTCGACTGGTTGGCTTAATAGCCGCCACTAATTGTCTTGGCAGAGGCGTAATGAGGCTACACGGTGATGCTGGTGGTGGTGAGCTAGGTTCTCGTTCTCCGTTGTACATCAGAGGTCCCAGCCTTCTTGGGTGCCTAGAGAGTTGGGCGTCCAAAGTATCTTTTGGGCCTGGGTCGCTCTGGTTTGGGCTTGTGCTTTGATTTAAAATAGTCTTTTGTTGGCTGTGGTTCTTAGACCCATTCACTCTTGGGTCCGTATTTGAGCTTTAGGAGGATTCTACTTAAAAAGATGGGATACAGTTTGTATTGGGATTGGCGTCCTGGTTTCCTGATTCTTGCTCTTGAGAGTTCGATTGCCAACGTCTAAGTTTTTAACACTTCAGCTCACCTTGATTCTCTTGGGGGTCTCACCTCGCTCTAGTATTGGAAATTCTATTGAGGTATATCTCCCAGGTTACAGTTACAGTCCTAGTTATAGTTTCTACTACATTTATACTGCTCAAATGACATTTGTAGTGCAGTTCGATATCTTTCACCATTTAGTCATATTCGATCTGGTTACTTTTTTTATGTTAGATGCACTTATGCACATGTGTAGGGCAAAGCTTGATACGCCTAAAACGAAGCGCGCAATTTAACCCTGCAAAATGTAGTTGTTAATATAGAATAAGTAGGGATCGTTCTATTCCGGGGATTGAGGGTACACCTGTCATTGTAAAAACAAATTAATAAAAGTAAAAAGCATTATTTACAAAAATAAAACAAACACAAGGGGGTTTTATGATTATTAAATTAAAAATTAAATAAATAAAATAAAGAAAATGTAAAAACATATATACACGAGTGGAACGCAAGTAACAAAGATCAAAACCACAATCATATGCAAGAAATCCAATCATTATTCCTATAGTTGATTTTCTATGTCATGAGAAACAAGTTGACCATGTGAAACGTTAGAAAGCAAATGATTTCCCATTTTTTACTTTCCTTGAATAATTAATCTAAGTGAAAGCACCTAAATCAATTCTATTGAACATGCAATCATAGTCTACAAAGCTAGCTAATCAAGAACACATTCAACGCATGAAGAACAAAGAAAGGATGTCAACCAAAGTGCACAACCTAGTTATGAATAAGTTCACCTATTTGCAATCCTCCTTAATTGATTTCGACTTTTGTCCAAAGCCTTCACTACTTAAATTAGCTCCAATTACATGCATATATCCTAAGTTGGCCACCAAAGAACACATACATATAAAAGTTTTCTATAATCCAAAATCAATCAAGCAATCTCACATAAGCAACATATAAATGAACATATAAAAATCACAATTTTATTTCAAAACATATAAACAGGCTTTAAACTTTGCCCTTAACGTTATGTTAACTAGAATCATAACTCTACAAAATCAAACAAAGAAAAACAAAAGAAAGTATGAAATACACCGTGAAAGATGGATGACATGGCCTTGAGACGAAGAACTCGAAGATCCTTGAAAGCAAGCAACCTTCTAGGGGGTTTATATAGGGGAAGGCAAGGCTTCATGAATTTAATTTCTAAGGAATTTTCTGGTTGCACCACACAGCTCCAACCAATGAATTAATGTCATGTCAGCTCTGCCATGTCACTCAACCAATCAAAAAGCTCCAAAATAAATCCATAATCTTTCCAAATATATTATTGCTGATTTTCCCAAGATTTTATCTGATTTTATTCACCATTTTCGGCCAAATATCTAGGCATGAACCTAGACAATGTATCCAGACGCATTTTGGACCTTTTCTCCCTTAAATCTCTCCATGGCTTTATCCTTAACATCCTCCCCTTGATTTTCTCTTGATTTTCACATTAAAATTGCAGATTTTATTCTCTAATTTCAGCCAACATATCTTGAGGGAATTAAGGAACGAATCTGGACTTGTTTTGAATCTTTTCTTCCTTAAAATTCTCCCTTGATATTGTCCATGTAATCTCCTTGATTTTCCATGCAAAAATCAGATTTAATCTCCCAAAATATCTCCCACGTCATCTTGTTGTCTCCTAATGCCTTCAGGTTTCCTAGCCTCATCAGGATTCCTGCGTTGACTGGGATTCCTAGTCGGACCAGGAAAACTCCATTTCTTCATTTCAGCTCATTTCAGCTCCATTTATTCCAAGGTACCTAGAAAATAAAAATTAAATTAAAAATTTATTTATTTAAGGAAATAACTAAGTAAAATATGAGGAAATAACGATTAAAATATCGCACTAAAATGCTCCTATCAAATTCCCCCACACTTACCTTTTGTTAGTCCCTTAGCAAAATCAAAATTGTCACGCCCCGAATTTTGAATAACCAATTCAAATCCGAAACATGAATAATTAGAATTACAAATACCAATCTAAATTTTTTCTTTCAGAGTAACACGCCTCACACCACTCAATATTACAATACCCAACTACTCAATTTCTTATTACAGCACACTCTCACAAATTCCAAATTGTAAAGTTTGAAATGAACATAACAAAACTCACAATAATGCTGTGACTCGATTGCCACTGCCCTAAGTAGCCCGATCTGCACCCTGATTCTCCTGACCTGCAGGATTATCCGCTACACCGTTTGAATAGTGTACCGGGATTGCAATAACACAAAACCCGGTAAGCTTTTGACAGCTCGTATGAGTAAACTTAAGGATTGCACAAATTTAAATTAACAATTTCAACTTAAGCATAGAAATTGTAGAAATATCACAATCACAACGACCACCACAAAACCACGTTACTTTCTCACTCTCATATATATATAAATAAATATATTTATATATATATACACACACACTTATGAGTCACAAGTAACTCCACGTTACCCTCATAAGATCACTCAACATTTGGCAGACAGACTAGAGCTCTAACTGATCGTTTCCACCTACCCGGCGCTAGAGCGTGGTTCACGATTTAATGCTATTAGTAACCACCAACCCGGTACAAGAGCATGATTCACTGATAGTATGCCATGGTCACCCCGTGACCTATTGATCTCCACAGATCAAACAATTTATTGTTTCTCAAACAATTTATTGTTTCTCAAACAATAAAACTCAACACCTTACTGTATGGTTTCCTCAACAAAATCCATCGATACATATATATTTTTCATGTAAATAATATATGTACATAGACATTCACACAAGAATGCCTATTAATACCAACTATAGATCTCATACAATAAAGAATTAAATTCCTTTTTATACTTAAAATCATTTTCTTACCTGTGAGCCGTAGCCCTATGAACTAGGGCTGGGCGTCCGGACCCGAAAGACCGAGGACCCGACCCGAACAAAGGAAAAAAGCCCGATTCGGTTAGGTTTTAGTATAGAAATTTTCGGTTCGTCTGAAGCCCGACCCGATTGCATTTTTTCGGTTCGGTCTCGGTCTTCATATTTTCAGGGCTCGAAAGCCCGAACCGACCCGTATCTTTAGCATATGCCACATGTCGCTCCATAATTGGGTGTTATAATAATATGTTAAATATTAAAAAATAAAAAATACACAACCCTAAAAGTCTAAAACACTCCTCCAGACTCCAGTCGTCTAAAACTCTAAAGTCTAAATTGACCTCAGCCTCCCTCACTCCCTCTCTCGATGGTATCGACCATCTCATCCCCAAATTATCAAAATCTGAAAACCCAGATTTGCAGCTGATCGAAATCTCCCTCTCAGTCCCTCCCTCACCCCTCTCTTGAGTTGTCTATCTCTCTCTCTCTCTCCGTCCATTACCAGCTCCTGCTCCAATCTCCGTCTCCAAAATCGAAATCCTCCTCTGCTCCTCCGCACCAGAACCACCACCACCACTTCTAGCAGCTCCAGATCGGCAGATCCTTCACTCAACCCATCCTTCACCAGATCCACCACCCCACTTCTAGCAGCTCCAGAACAGCACCCAACCCATCCATCACACACGCCGGAGGCAAATCCTCCGATTTTGAAAGGAATCCAGAATCAGAACCCTCTTCCGGAACGATGTGCTGAGAAACCAGCAGCTCGGCGACGGCGTGGCACCGATCGGCTTGTTCCCTCAGAAGACAAGGGGTTGGTCGATGGTTGCCCCGGATTTTCCGACGTCGGGTCTGGTCCGAACTCAAGCAGAAATTAAGCAGGAGGAGTCTGGTGTTGCTTGTCCTCCGATTGGTGAGTCGACTATGGAAATAGATGGTAGGTTGGACAGTGAGGTGCTTGGGGTGGGACCGGTGCAGAAACGCCGATGTTTTTCACTTCTGCCGGTGGTCGCCGGAGAGGTGGAGAGATTGAGGGATGTTCCGATTTCAGAAGGCCCAGATTCGACGCGGGTATTGATGGCGATTGACATTTTGGGCCCGAAAAGCCCAAAAACCGAACCGGCCCGAATCGGTTCGGTTTCTGTCGGTTTTCAGTTTACAAAAAACCCGAACCGGCCCGAACCGACAGTTTCAGGTTCGGTCTTGGTCTCACTGATTTTTGAGCCCGGCCCGACCCGAGCCCAGCCCTACTATGAACCGTAGTCGATCGAGTTCATATTTTTCAAAACAATTATTTATTTCTAAATAATATCCACAATTAAACACAAATCTTTGGAACTTCGGTTCGTAAATGAACCATGTGCGATTTACTCACATCTGATCCCGCTGCGTCTTTTTAACAGCTCAAAATAAGATTCACAATCGTCCACCAACTCAACCCGTCAATCACCTAGTCAGATACGATCTTAACTTAGCAAATCATTCATAAACCGCACATATACGACAATCCAACGGTCGGATTCTAATTTAATGATGATCCAACGGTCGTATAGTACTTAAATGAAGATCCAACGGTCGGATCCTCACGGATCGCCCTTAGGATCATCCTCCAAAATTATCAAGAAGATCCAATGGTCGGATCTTCTTGAATCGTCCTTCCAAATCACAATTTCACAATTATACGAAGATCCAACGGTCGGATCTTCGTCCGTGACCTCACAAAATCATCGGGACAGTCATACGATCAACAAATTAAAATTTGAAGCAAAACCGATGGTCAGATCTTCGCAGATCGTAAACTGAATATAAAACGTAAAAACTATAAATAGTAACGTCAAAACGTAAATTCACAATTGTACAACTTTTTTTGAAATAACCATGTGATATATCAAAACGCTCGTAAGGATGCATAGATCATCGTCCAGATAATATAAACTCAAAATATGGTCCGACGCGCCGCCACAAGCGGCGGTCAGATGGTGGTCAACGCCGGTCAACCACCTTCGATGCATAAGTCGTCAACTACAAACTTCTTCAAAATAAAAGTGTGATCAACTTTCATACCTGGAGCTAAGTCTGGTTCGGCCTAAATCGTCCTAGATCAAGCTTTGAAGTTGGATTAATCTCGTGCGTCTGATCAGATTCCAGATCGAATCAGGGACGTCGAAATCTTCAACTCGTGATCTTTCACTCCACACTCAAAATAGTCGTGCAAGGAGGATATGAGGATGATGAAGGGGAGGAGGAGATGGGTTTTCCGTCCGGGTCGGGTCGACGAAGGCTGGGTGTCTTCGATCCGGGTATGGGGTCAGCGGCGGGGCAAGAGGATCACGGGGGTCGATTGGACTCGGCGAGATGACCTTGGGGAGGGTCGGGTCGTCACCGGAGGACGCCGGGAAGTGGCCGGAGGAGGAGCAACGACACTGCTGGTGTCGGGTCGGGTCAAGCGGTTCGATAGCTTGGGAGAGGAGAGAGAACAGAGAGTTTCAGGGCCAAAACGAAAAATTACAATTTTTCTGTCCTTAATGACAGAATTTGAATTTTTTTGGCTATTTATAGAAAAATCCCAATTTTTAAATATTCATAACTTAATCATACGAACTCTGAATATTGCGTTCCACATATGCACGAGATCGTATCGACGAGCTCTACAACTTTCATGAAGAAAGTTTCAACAAATTTTGTACGTATAAAAAGTCAATTTCCAAGAGCCCCTAAATAACGTTCGTTTTCGAAAATAAAATCGTTCGAACTAATTTCACAACTTCTCCAAGCTTCGTACTCGCTCCCAAGACCGCGTAATCATTTCTAGAGAGCCACAAAATTTAATTTGAATTTTTCGGGGTATTACAAAAACAAAGACACAAACTTAGACTCAACCAAAATTTAAAGAAAGAAAGACTCAAACATTACAACATACAATGACTCTATTACCCTTCAACATTTTGTCTCAGAAATCTCTTATTTTCACAACATCAAGATTAGCACTCAACCAAGAATCAATGTTTAGGCATTCGAGAGTTAATTAAAACACATAATCTACACATACACAAGTAGGACTAGGTTGTAACAATGGTGATGGGGTGGAGCTCAGCATGTTTCAGACAAGTATGATTCATATCCTCACAAGGTATATCCACTCTTTCTTCTCTCAGATCAAGGCAATGCTTAAAAGCTTATAATCACTCAATTATATGTGAGAGAACATATTTTAAGGCAATCAAATAGCTCACATATATATGAAACGAAAGACACTTTGTGAATATAATAATTTTTTCAAAGATCTCATGAAAGATATCAACTACTTGCACAGATGGACCCAAGCCATAGGTTCAACTCTTGTAACTCATCTCCACATCAAAGGTTGTCCCATCTTAAGGATCAAGAAGGTCTTATTAAAGGTTGTAATGGGGCCAAGGCTCAAGGTTTTAAGAAATGAAAGGTAAGGATTTAACAAAGTATCCTAAAAACCTAGTAGAGCTCATGTAGATGTAGAGACTTCTCGAAATCCACCAAGGCATAGCATCACACCCATAGAGGCAAAATAAAAGGGCCTAATGTTCACTCTAAACTTCCCTTGAACTCTTGTGAATTGGACAAAGACCAAATTTTTCAATAGTGGGCCTTCAATTCAAAACAATCTCCAAACTCACCAAGTATGGGGGACTAGAATTCATAAACATTTTTTTTTTCTTTTCTTTTTCTTTCCTAGCCATACTCATTTTTTTTTTTCATTTTCTTTTTCACAGCTTTCACATATTTGTTTTCTTTTGATGGACAAGTCAACCCCCACACTTGAACTTTCACCTCTTCTCAATCTTCATCCTTACCACCAAATCCTCAAGTAAAGTCTCAAAAGATAGCTCCACTAAGTTTTTAGAACAAAAGGTAGGAGTGTAGCTATACTAAGGTTCAAGTTAAGGATTTTCAAGGTGATGAAAGAAAAGGCTTAATGTAGGCTCAAAGTGGTTTATCTAGGGGGGTCCCAAGACGGGCACAAATGGGGACACATGCTTTTTTGGCAATGGTGGTAATTCCTAGGGTGCCTCTATCATTTCCAGAATCAGGGCCATGTATTGATAAAACGTCTCAACAAGCACAACAGCGAATTCTAGCATTCTCTAGTCCATCAAACTTAATCTATGGCAAGCAATCAATCAATCAAATGAAAGAATAATGAGATCATCAAAACATCGTCAAGAAAATAAGAATATATTTTTCATTTCACTCTAAGAAAAAGGGACATGGCTCAAATATCTCACATGGGCTTTTATGAAACAAAACTCATCCTAATATGCTCATATTCTGTACCAAGGTCACGAAATCCATATCCACTACACATGCATATATTTTTTCATATATCTCAATTAACCAAAGAATACCATTTAAAATCATCTTAATATTGTGATACGATCCTCTCTTAGCCATAATTTCAAAGATAATGAATCATCCTAGACAGTTAAGGGCATCCTATGACTCAAAGTTAAAACAAAAGACTAAGACTGAAGCCAAAAAGGTTTTGGACTATGGTTATTTCCTTTCTCCTTTCGGTAACTCCTTTGGAACATGACCAGGTGAAGAGGGGATCGATTTTGGCGGAGCTCAGCTCACTTGATTGACAGGGGACGAGACCCTTTGTCAGCACTTCTCGGATCCAAACTAGACCTTAGACATCACATCCCATCAGATGCGCCTACGATGAAGAAAGTATTTCACCCAAAAAATCATTTTGACTCAATAAATAAAAGCAACAAAATGTTTTAATTTTTGACATTTTTTGATTTTTTTGTATTTTCAATATATATGACTCAAGACAAAAGTATAAATCTCTTCCCCCACACTTAAATATTGCATTGTCCTCAATGTAATCAATCATAAGCATGCAATGAAACAATTAAGCATATAGGAATGAAATTTATGAAAAGACTACAAAAATAAAGGAGAAAATTGAAAAGTAAAAGAAATAGGGAAAGAGAAAGCAAATCTGTGTTATTGACTCCTTCACAGCTGCTTCTGAATTGGGTTGCCTCCCAAGCAGCGCTTGAGTTTAACGTCTTTCAGCCAGACGGTACCTCCACTAAATAAAGTTAGTGACTATACAATAAAGAAATACAAAAAATATAAACAAGTAACTATGAATTACAAACTACAAGTAAAATTAGCAAGTAAATTGTACAAAAGACACAAGTTAACACAAGTGAGTAGTATTTTTACAAGTGTTAATTTTTTTTTACCTTAGTGTATCACAACATTTTCTTTTTGTTATAAATATCATTGATATCGAATCTAATTCCAAGCGGTAAATTAAGTGGAGGTGCGGCCCAAGTATAGTCGCCTAAACACAAACTCCCTTTCAAATCCATTGGGCAACCTTATTGAAATGGCCAGGTGGGGGAGGACGAACACGAGAGGAAAAATTCATTTTGGCATGAGCTACTCCCACATAGTGGTTTAGGCCCATTTGTAAGCACCTAAATCAATCCTATTGAACATGCAATGATAGTCAAGAAAGCTAGCTAATCAAGAACACATTCAATGCATGAAGAACAAAGAAAGGATGTCAACCAAAGTGCACAACCTAGTTATGAATAAGTTCACCTATTTGCAATCCTCCTTAATTGATTTCGACTTTTGTCCAAAGCCTTCACTACTTAAATTAGCTCCAATTACATGCATATATCCTAAGTTGGCCACCAAAGAACACATACATATAAAATTTTTCTATAATCCAAAATCAATCAAGGAATCTCACATAAGCAACATATAAATGAACATATAAAAATCACAATTTTATTTCAAAACATATAAACAGGCTTTAAACTTTGCCCTTAACGTTATCTTAACTAGAATTCATAACTCTACAAAATCAAACAAAGGAAAACAAAAGAAAGTATGAAATACACCGTGAAAGATGGATGACATGGCCTTGTGACGAAGAACTCGAAGATCCTTGAAAGCAAGCAACCTTCTAGGGATGACCCAAGGGTGGATGGCGGATAGGATCTTGATGTATTGCATGACTTCTTCCCCTCCTTGCTTGAGACGCAAAGCTTCTGAAAACTAGAGAATGGAAAGAATTTTTCTTAATGAAGAGGTGTGTCTTGTGGTGTAGCATAGGGGGTTTATATAGGGGAAGGCAAGGCTTCATGAATTTAATTTCTAAGGAATTTTCTGGTTGCACCACACAGCTCCAACCAATGAATTAATACCATGTCAGCTCTGCCATGTCACTCAACCAATCAAAAAGCTCCAAAATAAATCCATAATCTTTCCAAATATATTATTGCTGATTTTCACAATATTTTATCTGATTTTATTCACCATTTTCGGCCAAATATCTAGGCATCAACCTAGACTATGTATCCGGACGCATTTTGGACCTTTTCTCCCTTAAATCTCTCCATGGCTTTACCCTTAACATCCACCCCTTGATTTTCTCTTGATTTTCACATTAAAATTGCAGATTTTATTCTCTAATTTCAGCCAACATATCTTGAGGGAATTAAGGAACGAATCTGGACTTGTTTTGAATCTTTTCTTCCTTAAAATTCTCCCTTGATATTGTCCATGTAATCTCCTTGATTTTCCATGCAAAAATCAGATTTAATCTCCCAAAATATCTCCCACGTCATCTTGTTGTCTCCTAATGCCTTCAGGTTTCCTAGCCTCATCAGGATTCCTGCGTTGACTGGGATTCCTAGTCGGACCAGGAAAACTCCATTTCTTCATTTCAGCTCCATTTATTCCAAGGTACCTAGAAAATAAAAATTAAATTAAAAATTTATTGATTTAAGGAAATAACTAAGTAAAATATGAGGAAATAACTATTAAAATATCGCACTAAAATGCTCATATCATAACTTGAGTAAATATATGCTTATGCATGTGTTTGGCTCCAATTTTCCTTGAGCTGGTCAACAGTCTCTTTTCTTACGTGGGCATGCCAGCACCGTTCGGGTGCGGTCGTCGGGGGTGTCCCTTGACTTGACTTATTTCAAGCGATTGTGGACGAGAAGAGCACCAACCTCATCGGGGGATTCTTTGTGCCTCATGGCGAGGACTTTTGCTGAGCTTCTTCAAAATCACAATCGATACTCGATGTTGTAGATCGAGCAGAGCGAGAACCACTAGGAAGTGAGGAGAACTTGCTAAAGCGTGACTTTAGCTTGGCTGGAAGGTTTGGTGGCACTGACAGTAGGCTCTTGAGGAGACTAGGACTGGAGTATGACTACCAGTAAGAGAAGGAGATCGAGGGTTGCTCTTAGAGAGGCTTGGATAATCTTAGAGATTGTTGTTGATGAATTGTCTGTTGAAGTGTTTCATTGTAACCTCTATTTATAGGCTACCATGCCAAAGTGGTTGGCCTTAAACAAATGATAGTGGAGCACTAATTGGAGATAAGAAATGATGAATTTTGGAGATAAGGAGATAAGGAGACACTAATTGGAGTTAAGGAATGATGAATTTTGGTGATAAGGAAGCACTTTCGGCTCCTTTACTCCTTCAATTATATCTCCACCAAGAAATCATAATGGGCTTCGACTTCTTCATATCAAATTATTCAAAATGAGTATAGATCATTGTGGAAAATTTTCTAAGCTTTCTTCCATGTGGTTGGGCCGAAAATGCTGCTGGACTCCTTACAGGTCCAGTTTTCCAGTTTTGCGTCTGTAGAAAATTGGACTGATTGTTTGAAGGCTTTCCACTCATAACTAGCTCTGGAACTCTTCATAAGAAATGATCTTTGATGTCTATAATTAATCTGGACAGTTTTAACTCATTTGGATTTCATTTGATTAGTCTTCCGCCCCTCCTTCCTTGTTTAGCTTGGTTTCTCCTAGTCGAAGTAGGAAAATGTGCTAAAGTTGACTTTTCATTTCCATGCTTCCATCATTTCCTTTTCTTGCAGCTCGCATAATCTTCCATAGTAGGTTTTATTTAGCCTCTAAATAATATATTTCAAACTGGTCGACAATATATAGCTCGAGCCACTAACATTGGCTCAATTTCTCCAAGACACGCCTTGTCAGGCCAAAATGCTCATTTTGGGTCTAAACAGCATGAGCCAATGAATCTGAGAGAAGAAAGAGGGTAACTGGTGAGGATTTGAGTCATAACTTGTTTGAAGCATGTTGAGATTAATATCACCAATGTTGCCCCCATGTCCTACATGTTTATATGTTAAGTTATATGTTTTTGTTGACTCTCGAATAAATGTTGGATTGATTCTTGGTTGTTGTGCTAATCTTGATGCCATGAAAGTATGAGATTTTTGAGACAAACGTTGAAAGGCTTAGTGTGTTTCATTTGTTTAATTTGTTTTTTGTTTTGTGTCTTTGAGTTTTTAGTTTTTGTTGTTTTGCTCGAGGACAAGCAAAGTCTAAGTGTGGGGGTATTAGATGTGCTCATATTTTCCTATATTTCTTTGCCTCTTAATCTTAGTATTTATGCTTAGTCCTCCTTATTTCTAGTCATTTATGTTGTTATAGTGTTTTTGTAGGTTTGTCTCATAAAGAGAAGAAAAGAAGCCAAAATGAGCTAACTAGGATTGAAAGACGCCCAGGTCCCAGAATCTGTCTGTGCAGAACACCCAACTTCACCGAATTACTGGGAGTTACCTAGATCGAATCAGACAATGACCCTTATATGCATGGAAAGCTACGGATGTCTATTTTCTGTAGAATTTTATGGATCTCAATTTTGATACTTCTGGAGAAAGTTATGATTATTTGAGTGAAGATAGGTGGGACAGAAAATCTGCTCAGAAATTTACAACCATTCATGGAGAACTCAAGTTCCGCTGCACAAGATGGTCAATCCTAATGTTTCAGGCAAGTTAATTTAGATGAGGATTCAATGATGAACTTATTCCTACTTCTACAAGAGATATTTCAAGGTTTTCCCATTCCAAATGAAGAAAGGAATCTATTCTCAAGTCTTACAAGGAAACATGAATCCAAAGATGAGAAGAAATCTTCTCTATATAAGGGAGCACGAATTTACATGAGAGACAGAGTCTCGAGAGCACAATGTAGATGCCTAAGGAGCAGAGACTACTCATCCATCTTCCCCTTCTTTTCCCTTTCCATTCTTTTAATTTTCCTATGTTTTATTTAGTTATCTTTTGCTAAACCTTTTTCTAGGGTTAAGATGATGCCCTAGCATGATTGTTTATGCACTTTGATATTATATTGATGGATTTATAGTTTCTTTATGATGAATTCTTAGTCACCATTTGAATTGATGCTTTATGTTTAAGTTCTTTGATTGATCACCTTCGGGCTTTGCATCTAGTAATTAGAAGATGAATTTCAGGCGTACCTGCAATATAATTCAAATTAGCTTCTTGTGATTAAGAGTTGTGAATTACATTATTGTCGTACCTGAAGTAATGGTTTGCATGATTCTCTTGTTTTCTAGAACGTAATGAGTCCTATGTGTTACATTTATGTCGTACCTGGATAAACTGCATATTAGGATATACGACGTCTGCTGTACCTGGAGAGAATCATACACTTAAGGAAAGTTATGGTCTAAGTGCCGTACCTGGACTTAGATACAGGAATTGTCATTAAAAGGAACAAAAGAATCTGTTAATTACATTGAAACATAAATAGGATTGTTAGTGGTTGATTTCGAAACCCTAGGTTTTATCATTAGTTGTTTGATTCTTTAATTCTCAAATTATTTGTTTATTGAAAAACCCAAAAATTAATATCTTCTTTTGCTTGATTGTTTATGTAATTTTGTGTTTGGATTAATTAGGTTAGGATTTAAATTGATTATCAATCCTTAGTTCGAACGACCTCATACCTGCACACTATACTAACGACGATTCGTGCGCTTGCGAGTTTTAATTAAAATTTTCACAACATAGATCAGCCGATACTTATCCCTTGATTCGAAAATAATTATGCATCATTATCATAGCAATGGCAGCTTCAAACAGATCATATATTAATTCTCTTTTTCTGAAAATATAGAAAAAGGGAGCATGTGCTCCAATATCAGCCATAAAATGACTGAGCCATATCAAATGAGAAGCTATACCATTCAACTCCAACATAGTTTTCCGATATAGTTGGCTCATTTAGGTACTAGGATATTTTCCAACTGTTACGGTCCAGAATTCTGATAATTCTTATGTCAGAATTCCGATAGTGATGACCCAGTTTGAGACTGTAAAGGACTGATCCAACTTCTTTAAGAAATAAGGTTGGGTCGAATATCTGGTCTTGGTTTAAAGAAACTGAAGGCAGCCGGCCGTCTGCCAGGTTGTTGTTGTTCATCAAACTCTCTTGACCGCATGAGAGACTCGACATTGCGAGTGAAGTCATCAAAGTATCATACTCAAAATCAGTTGGCAATAAGTGGAGATGTCCAACTGTATAAACTCTTATGCAAATTTTTATTTGAAATACACTTTGCATTCTTAAATGGTCCTCGCGCCTGACACACTTTTCAAGCCAAACATAAAAAGTAAAATTTCTAGCTATTTCTTTATTACTTTTGTTAGTTTGTTGGTCAATTTTCCTTGGTTAAATTATTTTGAACATGGTGACATGTAGTAGAAGTAAAATTATTATTTTTATCCATATTTTTAACAGCACATTGGTAGCAGTCAAGGGACTTCTATTGGGTTGGATAAAATCAACAAGGGACAGGTTTGTAGCATAAACACTGGTAGCCAATTGGCCAAAGAAAAGCGTTGCACTTGCCCTTCGAATAACCGTGACTTGTGCAGAAATCTGAACACTTGCTCTTATCACAATCGAACCAAAATAAATCTGTATTGGGATAGACTTCCTGGCAGATTAACCCCTGCCCCTGGGCTATTGCATTTTCTGCAAAGATTTTATTCCAAATTGCATCATTTGTCTGAGTGGTTAAATAAATTATAAATAAATAAAAATCATTTTAACAATTGCTTAAGCTATAGCTTACATGATAAATAGTCATAGAAAAAATAAAAACCAGAACATTTAATCTGCTATTGGTATTTGTTGAAATTTAGTTTCATGGCAAGAGAGACTTAAGTGAAGTTGATAGCATGAAGAGCAAGAATATAGTACAAAATAGTCTTGCATCCATGCGAGTGATGAAGTTGTCGGGGTTCTCGCAAGCACCCCGGGCGAGATTGGAGTCACTGATGGTGCCATCCTTCATATGGTGGCCGACTTGCGGAATTAACATCATGATCGCAGTCGTGTGAGTGATGATGACCCTTGCCTGGGCTATCAGGAGGCGCAGGAGAAGCTGATGAGGGTATGTATCACTATGTATTATTTGTTTCGCATCATTACTTCATTCATTTAGGTGTGTTGACGTTGTAGCGTGCGATGTAGGCTGTGAACATGAATTATCATGCCTCTGCTGAGTTGGTGGCCCATTTTGATCGGGAGATCGCCCGGCTGCGGGGTGAGCTGAATGTCGAGAGGGAGAGAGCACGCGAGCTCCAGAGTGCGTTGGATCACGGCCAAGTGGAGTATGAGGAGGTGAGGCGGGTCATTGACAATGGGATCGCGAGGAGGATGGAGTTAGAACGGGCATTGGCCATGGAGGAGTCTCATCGTCGGGAAGCCAAGAATGTTGTTGCTCCGCTGTAGGAGGCAAACCTGGATCTGACCGGTAGGTTGCAGCGGGCCGAGGTTGGTTTGAAGACCTTGGAGGAGCTGAGGGCTCGAATTAGCATTGCTAAAGAGCGATTACAAGAGCTAGAGATGCAGGTCCGGGAGCGTGATGCCGAGTTGGAGCTTCGTGATGCTGCCATGGCTAGTTTGGTTTCCTACCCTGAGCATGTATTGGAGTTGGAGGGATAGATTAGTACTCTGTAAGGGGAGGTTGGCAGTTTGCGAGTTGTTGAACTTCAGGCAAGCGAGAGGGAGGCAGAGATGGAGCGACTGAGGAAGGAGTTGGTTGAGCAACAAGCTTGGGCTAGTAACTTTGCCGAAGACTGCCTTTGCTTGTGCACCGCTACTGAGACACATTTCGACAAACTCCAGAAGGCTAAGAGGGATAGCGCGGATAAGGTGGTGGATCTCTATCTTCGATCAGCCAATTTTCAAGAGAAGATGAACAAGGCCTTCTCGGATGGGGCCTTGCACTCGATCTGAGATGGTATTGATGCTGGTTGGATTGATTAGGAGAAGATGGTGTGGGATATGTAGGCTAAGAAGGCAGTGAGATCGCAGGCCAGTGCCACGAGTGGTGGTCGGGGTGCTGGGATTCTGATCCGGGAGCAGGCTACTATATCGGAGCACGTCTCAGGCCAAGCTGGTGATCCCGAGGCAGAGGGCGCTACCGGCCAGCGAGGGGAGGTTCGCATGGATGCCGAGGGTGAGTTGCAAGGTGAAAATGTTGGAGAGCGAGATGGAGGGGGGGGAGCGAGACCGAGTAGGGGAGCAGGCAAGCAGTGCCTAGGGGGAGACTTAGCTTTTGTATTATTTTTTTGGAGGGGAAGGAGGGAGAGGGCAGGAGCCCTCCCTTTGGAAATTTGGAGAGCGGCCCTGTGCGTCTCTGTGTCTGTGTAGTCCTCTCCTAGACTGTTTGCGGCTCTGTAGTGTGTAGGTTAGAGAAAGGAATTAATATCTATCACTAGTCGTTCGTGCAGGAAGAGGGATAAGGTGATGGTGAGGTTGGCACGTGGGTTGTAGTGATCGTGGAGGGAAAATAATAGAAATTGGTGGCTGTGATTGGCCGAGAGAAAGAAAGGTGAGAGCTGATGGGCACGTGAATGGGTGAATGGGAGGGCTCTCTTAAATTAAACCTTGGTTTAATTAAGGCAACGTGCAGCAATTACTTATGTTTATTTTTTTTTCCTTCTTTCTTTTTTTATTTTTTTCTTTTTTCTTGTCTTTTTTCCCAACCAACAGTCTAACACACTCATACTTCACACTTTCAGTGACCTTGACCTTGGTCAACTATTGACTATTCTTGCCTTTTGGCTAGAAAATTCAGACTGCTATAATTTTTATATCTTTTGTTCTCGATTTTGGCAACTCCGCTTATTTCCTGGACAATAAATAAAATGAATTAATGATATTATAATTTGCTCAAGAATTAACTTATTTCTAGTGTTTTAGATACAATTACATGCATAAAAATACGTGTAATCCTTGAATGCCAATAGTACTCCGCATTGCGTCTTGCACGATTGTGGGCCAATAGTACCCTATACGCAAATCCTTGAATGCCAGGTTTCTCGTGCCCGCGTGATTGCCACAGACTCCACTATGCAGCTATAGCAGGACTCGCTGCCCTTCCTCGAGGGAGATACACTTAAACAGGGGGAAGAACCTTCCCTTCCTGTACATTTTGTCTTCTTAGACCGTGTATAGCGTTGCCCTTCTGCAGAGTCTGGTGGCGATAGTCTTGTCCTGGAGCTCAATTCCCTTGGAGAAGTAATCAATGAATGGGTCCATCCACGAACGTGGGCGCTCGCTCTCGGTCAGGAAGATTTCTGAGAATGCCTTATCGATACTCGGCTTATCCAGGATTTCCAGCTTGAGGCTTCCCATATTAGTGTTTGGGGGCAATGTTGCCAGCCTGGCGACAGCGTCTGTTTTGTTGTTCTGTGCCCGAGGGATCAAGGCGGTTGTGTGGTTGGGGAGACATCATTGGAGTAGAGTCTTGGCGAAGGATTGGTAGTAAGATAAATGTGGCTCCTTGGCTTGGAAATCGCCACCGACCTGGTTGGCGACAAGTTGGGATTCATTAAAGAAGCTTGAGTTTTAAGAAGCTTGAGTTGGAAGCTCATTTGTCGGTCAAGCGCGATATAAACCGGTCAAGCACCTCATTCCTTGTCTTTGGTGGTGCCATATCAAAATTGCCTGAACCTTCTCGGGCTTACTGTTAGAGTCCACGTTGGAGTGGTATTGGGTTCTGATACAACCTCATCCAAGGGCTCGACATCTTCTCGGGGTATGAATTCTGGGATGAAATATGTAGCAGCCTGCCTTTGATAGCCGTACGTGGCGTATAGTGAATGTTGAACAAGCCGAGTTCGATGGACCACTTTACCAACCTGCCCGAGGATTCCAGTTTTTAGAGGACTTGTTTCAAAGGCTGGTTGGTCAAAACGTGTTTGGTGTGTGCTGAAAATATTGTCGTAATCGCTGAGCAGCCGTGAGCAGTGTGAGGGCGAATTTCTCGATATCGGAGTATCTGGACACGGCATCGTTGAACCCCTTGCCGGTGTAGTAGATTGGCAGTTCATCGCAATTCTCGCGTCTGACCAAGGCAGGGCGGATCTCGGTGACAGATACCGCGAGGTAGCTGTACAAGACTTCTCCTGGGATAGGTTTGGAAAGGGTGGGTACTAATGCCAAGTAGTCTCGGAGGCCTTGAAAATCCTTGTCGTGCTCGAGGCCACAATTGATTGCCTCATTGTGGTGAGTTTTAAGAAGCTTGAGAAGGGAGCTCATTTGTCAGTCAAGCGTGATATAAACCGGTCAAGCACCTCATTCCTTGTCTTTGGTGGTGCCATATCAAGAATTGCCTTAACCTTCTCGGGGTTTGCTTTGATGCCTCTCTCGCTGACTACGAAACCCAGGAATTTGCCGCCAAGTACGCCAAACACGCACTTGTTTGGGTTGAGTCATATACCGTATTGGAGTAGGATGTCGAAGACAATGCCCAGGCTCTTGATGTGGTCTTCAATGGTGACGCTCTTGACGAGCATGTCGTCCACTGTACATACTGGGGAGTCTCAACTAAGTTTAGCACTAGCGGCTGAGCCCCATCGGTACTCCCAGGTACCACGCCATGGGCCGGATTCACGACCCACCATGGCGGGCCTCACATGATATGCCACCCCGGGCACCCAGGGCCCGGGGCAAGGCCAGCACAGCCCATCTATACACAACAAAAGGGCTGATATGACATCAGAAGAACCTGTGTCCCACATCGAGGATAGGGAAGACTCCTTTCCTATGCTCGAATATAAAGACATTAGCACAACCATCTTTGGGAGGTAATAACTCCTTTGTCCACTATTTACTTGATACACATCTACTAGTTTCTCACTCAGGCATCGGAGAGGTGTAAACCGTCCGGTACCCCTCTAACGTCGTGTTCTTAATACAGGATTTAGGAGTTGGATCGGTACCCCAGACAGTATAGCATTCTGTGTGAGGTACCCGGAAAAAGCCACCAGAAACATTGGCGCGCCAGATAGGGGTTAGACCATTAACGAGCCAGAAGTGACAGGAGAGGGTCGAAGGGTCGAAGTGTCTCTCCAGGAACTTCATCAGCAGAAGCGCCAGGTGTTCAAGAAATGCATGGTCTCGGATCCTTGGACCCGATAGTCCCGGATCAAGTGACTCCGGTATCGGAGTTGGAGTCTATGCGAGCTGAGATCGCAGCCTTAAGGGAACAATCCAGGATCGATCGGGAACAACAAAGTACCGATAGGGAAACAAACCGCCTTACGCAATAGAGAATGCAGGATTTGGAAGATGAAAACACAGCGCTGGCCCGAGCACTAGACAGGAGGCACCAGTACAACGAGGCACTCACCCAGGCCCTGGCTAAAGCATCTCAGCTAGCAGCAGGCGTGAACGCTGCCCCGATAACAGGAGACCCCAGCACCGCCCCAGAACCTTCTACGGAGGGCGGTCAACGGATAATCCAGATACCGGTAGACTTATTCTCTGAAAACTTGAGGCATTTGCCACCACCACCGCTACCACAGCCAGTTCACAATATCCCACCGGTAACTGATGCAAACACTGCATTACTTGTGCAAATGAGTAACTCTTTGCATGCCATGCAAGCATGGGTATAGGCCACAGAAAATAGAGACACTTGGAGAGCTATGACCACTTACGAAGACCGCCCGGGCCCTTTCACCCAACAGGTTAGAGGAGCCATTCGAGCGAATACATCAAAACCACTAAAGATTGACTATACGGGAGTTGGAAACCCCTACCAGCATCTACAGGCTTTCCGATCGCAAACAAGCGCCAAGGGATATACGGACGAAGTGTGTTGTAATATGTTCCAGGAGACTTTGTCAGGGGAGGCTTTGAGTTGGTTCTACGAACTGCCGGTCGGTTCTGTAGGGAATTTTAAGGTGTTAGCAGACAAGTTTGTAGCTCGATTCATCTTACGCACTGATGGGATACACACACCAAAGGGCCTGTTAAAGGTCTAGCAGGGAGAAGATGAAACGCTGAAGTCTTTTGTAAATCGATGGCAGGCGGCTACCGCTAAATGCCGGGACCTTAATAAGGAACTGGCTGAGCTGGCTTTCAGGAGGGGCTTGAGACGCGGAGAATTTCTCTACGGGATCAACCATAATCCTCCAGCTAACTACGACGAACTGATGGCCACTGCCATCAGACGCGGTCAGGCCGAATTTGAAATGTACGGGGACACCCCCAGACCAGAGCTAAGATTTTCCACACCAGCCTCGACGACTAGGGATGAGCCACGAAAGAGGGAGTGGGTCAACATTCTTGACAGGTCACCCCATACCTCGAACAAAAGAAGGAAAGAGTCCTCGTCCAGGTCTAACAGTTACGGGACCACACACCCTCACCTGGAGCCGAGGGCACAGCAGGCCCCACGGACACCACCACCACCCCGGTATGAGGTGTTCACAATCCTGAACGCTTCATACGAGACTATTTGGAACGAAAACAAGGATGAGATATCGGGACCACCCCCAAGGAAATTCCCGAAGAGTAAACTTACCCAGCAGGATACCGGAAAATTCTGCACTTATCATGAGGATGCCTGACACAATACCAATCTCTGCGTTGCTTTAAAAAATACAATCGAGTCCCTCATCCAGAGGGGCAAGCTTCAACGATACCTACCTGCTAAGGAGATAGGAGCTGTAGATCGACTTGTACGGCCAGATCTTCACGATCCACAGTGAGGGCCCGAAAGAGTTTCCCCCCCAGAGGAAGAAACGAAAGAGTTTCGGCCGTCCGGAAGTTTTCAACTTCCACAAGGCCCCGCAGCAAGAAGGTGGCACCGGATGGACATCAGTGACATTCCTGCAGGAGGAGGAAGCCGATTTGAGGATATCCCATGATGATCCCTTCCTAATCACGCTCCAAATGGACCATTATATAATGTCCCGGGTGCTCGTGGACACCGGGGCCTTAGTTAGCGTATTATTTCGCGATGCATACAAAGCTTTGAACAGAGGAAGAGCCAAGCTGTCACAGGATAATGAGCCCCTCATTAGTTTTTCAGGAGATATCGTACAACCACTCGGATCAGATTACCTATCGATCACGATAGGCGAAAGTCCGAATTGCTCAACCATCAAAACAGAGTTAATCGTGGTGGACTGCGTCTCGTCCTATAATGCCATCCTGGGTGCCGGAACTCTGGTGTCTGAAAACCTTCATTGCAGGTCACATGCTGATGATGAAAGTACCAACCCCGGCCTGCACTGCTACGATCCGGGGTGATCAGGCAGCTACGAGGAAGTGCTACTCTTTGACTGTATCTCGCGGTAAGGGAAAGTCTGAAATGTTGCACGTAGCTACTAACCCTCTGCTGGACAGGTACGAGGATCCCAGAGCCGATACCGACTCCGACGAAGAACGGCCCGGTGCCGTAGAAGACATTGAAGAGGTGGTTCTATCAGAGCAGTTCCCGGACAGGACTGTTAGGATTGGTACAAGGCTGTCTCCGGTTGTCAGGGAAGGATTGATCTCGTTTCTCCGCTCTAACACATCTGCATTCGCCTGGTCCTATGAGGACATGCCCGGTATACCGACGGAGATAGCCACGCACAATCTTAGTATTGTTCCTTACTCAACACCGGTAAGACAAAAGCGAAGGGCCTTCACACACGATAAGTACCGGGCTATCCAGGTTGAGGTAAAGAAGTTGATCGCCATCAACTTTGTCAGGGAAGTAACGTACCCCCGGTGGTTAGCCAACGTGGTCATGGTACCAAAGAAATCTCCTGGATCATGGCGCATGTGTGTAGACTACACAAACCTCAATTGAGCATGCCCTAAAGATAGCTTCTCCCTCCCGCGAATTGATCAATTAATCGACTCCACTGCTGGGTACCGGTTACTCAGTTTCATGGATGCGTTCAGTAGGTACCGGCAGAAGAGGAGCACACTGCCTTTACCACAAACAAAGGTCTCTATTGCTACCAGGTCATGCCTTTCGGGTTAAAGAATGCAGGCGCCACTTATCAGCGACTTGTCAACTCCATGTTTGAGGAAGTTATCGGTACTATCATGGAGGTATACGTGGACGATATGCTGGTAAAAAGTTTAACTCTAGAGGATCATGTAACCAACTTGTCAATCATCTTCACCATCATATTACGCAATGGTATGCGGCTTAACCCACAGAAGTGCATCTTCGGGGTTGAGGTATGAAAGTTTCTCGGGTACATCATTAGCCACAGGGTAATTGAGGCCAATCCGGAGAAAGTGCAGGCTATATTAGACATGGTGTCCCCAACCTACCGAAACGAGGTCCAATCTCTTATAGGCAAGGTGGCCGCCCTGTCAAGATTCATCTTCAGCTGACGGACAAGTGTACTCCTTTCTTCAAATTGCTAAAAACCCAGCACGTCGAGATGATAGCCTGGACAGCGGAGCACGAGGCTGCTTTCCTTGGCTTGAAGGCATACTTGTCAGAGGTACCTCTACTCTACAAACCTGTTCCCGGAGAGATGCTCTACGTATATCTGGCGGCATGGTCAACTGCTGTGAGCTCAGTCCTGATTAGGAAGGACTCTGATTGCGAGTACCCAGTGTACTACGCTGGAACAGGTTACACTGGTGCAGAATCCAGGTACCCGGACATTGAAAAGGTGGCACTGGCTCTCCTGGTATCAGCCCGGAAGCTCAGACATTACTTCCAAGCACACTCAATCCGTTTTCACTAATTACCCATTGAGGCAGGTTTTGCAGAAACCAGAGACATCGGGCAGGTTAATTAAATGGGCCATCTAGCTGGGGGAGTTCGATATCAAGTACCAACCCCAGACAGCCATCAAGGGCCAGGCAGCGGCAGATTTTATTTCAGAATCAACCCCCTCCCATAACCCAAACCAGGAATCACCTGAACCACTAGCCGCAGATCCACCTCCGCCAAGTACTTGGGATTATACGTTGATGGAGCATCCAACAAGAAAACCAGCGGAGCCGGCGTCCTGCTAATTAGCCCGGACGATCAAGTCTACGAGTACGCCCTCAAATTTGCCTTCAAAGCATCCAACAATGCCGCAGAGTACGAGGCACTCATAGCAGGTCTGCAGATTGCCCGGGAACTAGGGGTGCAGCACCTTAGTATCTTCAGTGATTCTCAGTTAGTCGTAAACCAGGTCAGCGGTAACTTCGAGGCAAAGGAGCCCCACAAGTCGTCTTACCAGGCCTTAGCCCGGGCATTAGTTCAGAGATTTACCTCCTACATTTTTACCCAAATACCGAGGACAGAAAACGACAAGGCAGACGCCCTTGCTAAGCTTGCATCAACTTCTCCAAGTCCTACCTATGGGGCCGCTAAGGTCGAGATACTAGAGAAACCTAGCACTTCTAAAGCGGTGTCAGAAATATTTACGGTGGATCACACAGCTTCATAGATGGACCCAATCTTGAAGTACATGGTCTATGGCCTAGCACCGGACGATAAGGTAGAAGCTAGAAGACTACAATTAAGGTTAGCTCGATACACGATCATGAATGTCAAATTGTACAGAAGAGGTCACTGTTTTCCCAACCTAAAGTGTGTAACACCGGAGGAAGGTCACAAAATAATGAAGGACATTCACGCCGGTGTATGCGGTAACCATGCTGGAGCCCGATCTCTTGCACGCAAGACCCTAAGGGCAGGATATTTCTGGCCAACCATGTCGGCCCTGGCCCAAACAATATCCAGTTCTTGCCACAAATACCAAATGTATGAAAATATCCCAAGGGCACCGCCCATTGCCCTCTCCATCCTCCTTGCACCATGGCCGTTTTGTCAGTGGGGTTTGGACTTGATTGGTAAACTTCCCACAGCAGTGGGACAGTTCAAATATGCCATTGTCGCGGTGGACTACCAAACAAAGTGGGTGGAGGCAGAGCCTCTCGTTGCCATCACCACGGAAAAGGTCAAAAGCTTCCTATGGAAGAACATCTACTGCATGTTTGGAGCCCCTGACACCATAGTCACGGACAATGGTACCTAGTTTGACAATGATGAGTTGAGGGCTTACACAGAGAACCTGGGCACCAAGATCCTCTATGCTTTCCCAGCTCACCCCCAGACCAACGGTCAGGTCGAGGATGTCAACAAGATAATCAAGAAAATACTGAAAAAGAAGCTTGACGAAGCCAAGGGTCTTTGGGCTGCTAAACTCCAGGAGGTGTTGTGGGCTATCAGGACCACGGCAACGGAGGCCACAGGAGAAACCCCTTTCTGCATGGCTTTCGGATCAGAAGCGATACTCCCTATTGAAACACAAATCCAGAGTCCTCGGATCGAATACTTCGATGCGGGTACCAACTCAGAAGGCCTACACCTCTATGCCGATTTACTCGAGGAACGAAGGGATGTGGCACACATGCATAACTTGGCAAACAAGCGGAGGATAGCTCGTTATTACGATGCCAAGGTACAATCCCGGACACTGAAGTTGGGGGACTGGGTCATGAAGCAAGTCTACCCAGAACCCCGGGGACTGGATCCATCCTGGACAGGCCCTTACGAGATCATTGAAGAGGTAGGCCCCGCAACCTTTTTCATCCGGGACATGAACGGGGTCGTTTCCAGGCATCCATGGAATACCCAGCGCCTGCGGTACTATTATAAGTAGCTCCGGGAGCATCTTGTCCTAGCTTTTTCTTTTTGACCATACAGCTATGGCAAGCTACCTATTGGTTACTCATTCTGTATTTAACCACCATGTGGTATTTGAATGGAAAAATTATTCAGACCATTTCTAGCATTTTTTTTACCTACCCCGGACATTCCCGGACATAGCTATTGTCAGTTACTCTATTCCGGTAATAAGTGATGCAAACAAATGCTCAAGTATGAAATCCTAGAAATTTTAATTCCTTTCCAATTCCCATTCAAATTCAAGAAATTTCCATTCACAAAAAGCCTGGACTACCATACAGAATTAGACAATTGTTCAAACGAAAAAAAAAGAGGAAGAGAATTTTATTTACAACTGCTTGCCACCGGTACTCTGGGACCCACCGGCACCAGACTTGGCCACCGCCTCCCGATCTTTCTTCTTCTTCTCAAGGAGACCCCTCCTAAATTTAGTCTCATCCAGGTATCCGGCCGCCACCCACTCCTTGAACTTCATGATGACAGCCTTATCTTGAGCAGCAGTTAGCATAGCGATGAGCTCTTCGGAGGACTTGTACTCTTCCACGGCCTCGTGCCTCTCCGCGGGAAGGCGATTCTCCAGGGAGTCTGCCTTCTCCTTCCATGACACGGCAAACTCTGCAGCTTTTTTCTCGGAGTCCCGAGAGTTTTTCACCTCTTCCCGCACCTCAGAGACTTCACCCTCAAGCTCCGCGATCAGCTGCTTAGCTGCGGCCATCTCAGCCTTCAATGAGTCTCGCTCCTTCTCCAGCTTGGCCTTCTCGCCATGGAGATACTTCACCTGGCCGGAGAGATTGCTAAGCTCCTCCTTCAGATGAGTATCTTCCTCGCTGGCGTCAATCGCGTACACATTGAAGAGTGCCTGCAAATACACCGATTAAAATCTATATACAATAAAAATTGATTACAGAGAATGAAACAAGACGTACCCGCATCATGGATTCCCGGGCAAGACGGCGATTCTCTTGGGGCGTATTGTCCTTGGTCCGCACCCGGTAGAGGTCAATGTCCTTCAGGTCACCAAGCATGGACCGCACGAACTTTTCATCGGCAACCCCGTACTCACTCAACAGCTGCTTGATGGGCTTCTTGGGGATCACCGGAAGGGTAGGAGACAATAAGCCAAGCGAAGGCGAAGACTCTGGTCCTGGGTGATCTTTCTTCTGTCTCTTCGCACCGAAACCCTGAACATCCCGGCCAGTATACGTCACCTCCTGCTTATCACTTCGATGCCGGTGCCTATGGAATATTTTCTTCTCACCAAGAAGTAATGCCTCATCCCTCCCAGCGGAGCGAGAGGAAATAGACACGGGGACCAGTACCTTCCCCTTCCCGGTATCATCTATTGGAATGACGTCGGCAACAGAGGGCTGCACAACTTGGGTCACGGGAGCGTCAGGATCAGGTTCCCCATATCCCTCATCGGTGATCTCCAGTAGGGTCTCTTTAACGGACTGACTTGTACCTTTTGACCCTAGGTCGACATCGATGTGAAGGGCGTTTTCCTCCTGGCCCATCAGCATATTCATCAACTGAGCATCATCCATTTTGTCTTCCTCTTTGCCTTTCCGGGGTTTCCTCTTCGGCGCTTTCACTACAATCAGTTCAAAGGTTAGTCAAAGGCAAAAAGGATGAGTGACACAGAAAAAAATGTAATGTAATATTTTAAACCCTTACCGGGGAGCCACCCTAGCCCGAGCCTATAAAGTATAGAGTGTCGGATGAATCTATAAGAGCTCCTCTCTTTCTCTGACCAAATGGCATATACCCGGGCTATCCTCTTCCTTTCCACTTCAAATAGAGTATAGGACTGGTCCCCGATAGCTTGGAAGGTACCGGTCAGCTGCCACTTCTTATTTTTAATTTGCCACCGCCCCCCAGCTAGGAATACTTTATTCCTCCACCTTTTGCTCATCGAGGAAGGCATGTCGGTAACTAGTGGTTCGTAATCCCTAGCGGCAACCGTAATCGTACCCGCACAAGACAACTTCCTTGAGTACAGGACCCTATGTACCGCGTGGAATTTATTTATGGAAGGCCACCCTTGTTGGCACAAGTCCCACATGGCCATCATATTGTATATTTGAGGAATGGCATTCGGGGTCAACTGCCCCGGTGACAGGTTCAGCATCCGCAACAGATACTGTAGGCACCGGGGTAGCGGTAGCCATAACCCTTAGTGGAACTGATTCTCGTGCAGCGCCACCCACCTCGGGGCAGGATTCGCGGCAAGCTCTCCATCCCTAAGAGGCCTAAGCTCCACCGCGTCCTGTATTCCCCACCTCAGTCGCATCGCGATGATCTCATTCATTGTCATACTTCTCCCGGGTTCGTCGCATACGGTCCCATCCGCAAGTGCATACCTAGGCTTCGGTATGCCCTCGGGAATTGCCACCGTGACTACCGGGGCCTCCGCAGATCCACCCTCGCTCTCACCCACGTTGGACTCCTCACTGCTCTCCGAGAACACCCCAGTCAAGGATCCCGTGTTCTCTGCTAATTGATCTACTCGACCTAAGTACCGATCGATATCCACTTCAGCTTGCCTGGCAGAAGACTGGTACGACGATCCCGTATCCCCACCCCTGGCTTCTGATTCCATCCTAACTATGGTACCGGGGACCTCAAATCTCGCTATATCTGGAACCAGAAGCACAAGGATTAGCCTAACCAAAACCCAGAGATTCCCAGAAACTCAAGCAAAACCCAGAAATTCCCAGAAACTCAAGCAAAACCCAGAAATTCCCAGAAACTCAAGCAAAACCCAGAAATCCCCAGAAATTCAAGCCAAACCAAGACCATTTTTTTTAAAGCACGGATTACTGATCCCCACTTCAAAGCAAAACCCAGAGAATGGAACAAACCCAAAAATCTAAAACAAAAAATTAACCCCACACTAGTATTGTTCGTGTTCTGTCTTTATGCGAACAAGAGGACCAAACACAAACAGAAAACATCCGTGGTAGAAGCAAAATCATACAAACAGAGCGAGAGATCTAACCTCTTCTTCGGCAGACGATCGATCTATCAGTCCACAAGCACGCACACTTCTCCCTTGGCTCTCCCCTTTTTCACCGCTGCAAATCTTCGAAGTCTTCTGAGTTTTTTTTCACGAAAGTGAGGGAAAACAATAGGTTTCCCTCTTAAATTCAATCTCCAATGCATCAGGGCCGTCAAAACTGAAAAGCCCTCAACCATAGGATCGCTACACGTGTCCCACGCCTCTCCCCATTTCTCGAGCTTTGGCAGGAGAAAGGACGGGCATTTATTGCACAACCCAGTCTGCCCTACGTGGCCGACATGCACCGCCTACCCCATCGGGTATCAGAGCCAAGCCCTCTCTCTACCCCATTGGGTACCGGAGGCTCAAATTTTCTACCCCATCGGGTATCAGAGCCAAGCCCTCTCTCTACCCCATTGGGTACCGGAGGCTCAAATTTTCTACCCCATCGGGTATCACAGCCAAGCCCTCTCTCTACCCCATTGGGTACCGGAGGCTCAAATTTTCTACCCCATCAGGTATCAGAGCCAAGCCCTCTCTCTACCCCATTGGCTACCGGAGGCTCAAATTTTCTACCCCATCAGGTATCAGAGCCAAGCCCTCTCTCTACCCCATTGGCTACCGGAGGTTCAAATTTTCTACCCCATCGGGTATCAGAGCCAGGTCCTCTCTCCACCCCATCCGGTACCACGGACTTAACCCTCATCCTGTCCTAGGGAGTAGGTGGCTTACCTATAGCGTAGCCTGCTCAAGATTTCTCTTATGAGGGAACTTGGGGGACTACCTATAGGCACACTAGTGCCAAACCTTGAGACAAAATAATAATAAGTCCCCACCCAAGAAACATCTTGAACGGGAACTTGGGGGACTTGTACATACTGGGGAGTCTCAACTAAGCTTAGCACTAGCGGCTGAGCCCCATCGGTACTCCCAGGTACCATGCCATGGGCCGGGTTCAAGACCCACCATGGCGGGCCTCACATGAGATGCCACCCCGGGCACCCAGGGCCCGGGGCAAGGCCAGCACAGCCCATCTATACACAACAAAAGGGCTGATATGACATCAGAAGAACCTGTGTCCCACATCGAGGATAGGGAAGACTCCTTTCCTATGCTCGAATATAAAGACATTAGCACAACCACCTTTAGGAGGTAATAACTCCTTTGTCCACTATTTACTTGATACACATCTACTAGTTTCTCACTCAGGCATCGGAGAGGTGTAAACCGTCCGGTACGGTTTACCCCTCTAATGTCGTGTTCTTGATACAGGATTTAGGAGTTGGATCGGTACCCCAGACGGTATAGCATTCTGTGTGAGGTACCCTAAGAAAGCCACTAGAAACATCCACATATACCTCCATTATTTTTTTGATAGGATCTGCGAACATGGCGTTAACGAGTCGCTGGAATGTGGCCCCGACATTCTTTAGACCAAATGGCATTACCTTGTAACAATACAAACCCTTGTCGATGGTGAAGGAAGTATGCTCTTGATCGGAAGGTTCCATGGCAATTTGGTTGTAACCCGAGGACCATGAAGCTAAGGAGCTTATGGCCGGTAGTGGAGTCAACTAGCTGATCGATACGTGGCAGGGGAAAACTATCATTTGGGCAGGCCTTGTTCAAGTTGGTGTAGTCGACACACATGCGCCATTTGCCATTGGGCTTCTTGGCCATCACAACGTTGGATAGCCATGTAGGGTAGGAGACTTCCCAGACAAATCCGATGTCCTGGAGTTTCTTGACCTCGGCCTGGATGGCTTTGTATTGTTCTTCCATAAAGGCCCTTCTTTTCTATCTGATTGGGGGAACATCTGGTGAGATGGTTAGTTTGTGGGTCAGCAGTTCTGGCGAGATTCCTAGCATATCCACATATGACCATGCAAACACCTCCTGTCGGGTCTTGAGGTAGGCGATTAACTCTGCTTGGAACTGTGGATCTGTTTTGGACCCGATCTTGAATTTTCTTTCTAGGTGTGTATCAGATATGGAGACTGATATCAGATCTTCCAAGGCGTCTGGTCTCAGGTGCTGGAGCTTCCGTTTATCCTCCTTCCTTTTGCTGCTTGTGTCACTGGAGACTGGGGTCTCGAGATCTTCCTTTGGGTCATCAGGCTTGTCAGAAGGAGAAGGGAGGTCTGTGATCAGAAGAACCTCTCTCCTACCGTGTCCCTTTGAGACAGTCAGGAAGTTGCACTATCTCGCCAGCTCCTGATCGCCTCTGATGGTGAGGATGCCTCCCAGGGTGGGTTTCTTCATCATTAACATGTGTCCTGCCACAAAGCATTGGAGTCCCCAGATGGCGTCACTCCCTAAGATGACGTTGTAGGAGGAAGGGCAGTCAACAACAATAAAATGCGTTGTCATAGTGGCAATAGTATTGCCTCCTCCGAGTGTGATCAACAGGTTGTCGAATCCCAAGGGTTGTGTCATTTCTCTTGCAAAGATGATCAAGGGCTCGTGGTCTAGGTTGAGGCCTTCATAGCAGCTGCCAAACATGACACTGACCACCGCGCCATTGTCGACCAGGACCCGATGGCATCGATAGTGGTCGATGATCATGGTGATCAAGAAAGGGTCGTTATGGTGCTTCTTTATGGTGTCTTTGCTGCGATTAAAGGAAATTGAGTCCCATTCTACCTGCGAGGTGTGGCAGCTGTGGCTGAGCCCCAATATCTCTTAGGCCCGAGGGCATTGGAGTTTCTGTGCATGATGAGTCTCGGGTGCCCTTGGGGCGCCGCCGTGTATCGTTAACATTTGTCTGTAGACTTCAATGGCGTTAGCGCCTGTGGAGGGATTGCAATGCTGCGAGAGTTGGCTGCTCTGAATGAGGTGCTCGATAGCATTTTTCAGTGCCCAACATATATTGGTGGGGTGGCCAGATTCCTCATGATATGTACAATATTTACCATTATCTCGAGGTTTTGCCTGGCCAGGTTTGCGTCGCGGTGGGCGCGGGATCATGTCCTTGTGGTTATTCCAGATTTCCTCATAAGAAGTGGTGAGTGTGGTGTAAATCTTGTATCGGGTTGCCTCAAATCGCTGGTTATCCTTATGTTGGTTGCCGCTATATGGTGTATCGCGATATCAGCCACTAGAGTTGTACTTTGGCTTTTTAGGGCTCTTCCCGTACTGTGGCTGTAACCCGGCCGCTTTCGTGGGGTTCTGTCATTCTGCTGGGCCAGTTTGTCTCGATTGGTGTCTTTGTTCCTGCTATCGGAGGTCCCAATGGGGTTGTTGAGTTGAGGCTCATTAACTGGGTGGTTGCTGTTGCTTGTATCGCTAGCAAAGGTGTCGTACTCGGCCTGTGCGAAGGCTGTAGCGGGATCGAGGAGGTCATCATATGTCGCAGGGGGATTGGTGTTAATATGTAGTAGGAAGTATCTTGACTGAAGTGCATACTTGAATGTCGATGCCTTTAGGACTGGGTCAAGGGAACAGTACTTTGTAGCATGTTTCTGCCAGCGGCGGATAAAGTCTCACAATCGTTCATTTGGTTGCTGCTTGAGCTGGAATAAGTCAGGGGTCGTGCGATAGCCACTCTCGCACAAAATGAATCGGCAGAGGAATTTGTCCCCGAGCTCCTGGAAACTATCGATGGAGTTGGGAGGGAAATTAAGAAACCATCGTAGGGCCTCGTCTGTTAGGGTTTCCTCCAACGTGTGACACACCATTGCGTCTGTGTATCGGGTACCATATAGGATGGACTGAAAGACTTCCAAGTGGTGGTATGGGTCTCTGGTGCCGTTGTATTTCTTGATCAAGGGCTTGGCTTCTGGTGGGCGCTTCTCGGCCTGTATCAGGCAGTGAATGGTCCTATTTTACCCTGGAACCCAGCCGTGATTGGTTGCCAACCGGTTATGCTTTTGGCACTCTCAATCCGTTCTTGTAAGGAGGTGATGGTTTCGCTCATTTGGAGCAACAACCAAGTATTGGGATCGGGTGGAGGTATGTTGGTGGTAGCAGTTGTGTTTGTGCCTGATCTCCCCACCATATCGCGTACCAGCTGAGGTGCCGGCGCTCTGCCAAGTTGACCCGGGAGGAGAAGGGAGTTCAGGTAGATCACTTGAGGTCTTGTACTAGTGCTGCCTGGGGTGGGGCCCATGGGACTTCCCGAGGTTGCGCTTGGGGGTACAAAAGTACCAGCGAGACCAGTGCTTGGGTCCGTAGTGAGGATTGCTCCGGGTGTCGGGGCACCGCCAATAGTTGGTATCTGGGTCTCCTGTTGATGGGCCCTATCTAGTGCCTCGTTATTGGTGACTCGTCGCTGGAGTGCCTCTCGGAGGATGCGATTCTGGTTTGTCATATTTTTGACCTATCGGCGAGCTGCTGTAGCTGCCGCACGCTCAGCCTCAGCTTGTGGGCGTGTCTCCATGAGGTCGCGCATTGCGATTTCTAGTGTTGTGGTTGGATCAGTGGTCATGACTGAGTGCATCTAGGTGGTCGGGATTTGGAACTCGAGAGTGAGCTGGACCTCGCGGGTCACTGCCTCGTGGGGCGGATCGTTTGTGTTAGTATCGAGAGTGTTGGTAGCTAGCCATTGGTGGTGTGTCGTTCTGCCAGCAAGGAGCGAGGGGAGTCCTTCTAGCACCAAATGCTTCAGCTGTATCGAGAGGGGTCTGATCCAGCCAAACACGGGATGTCTCGGTCTGCTTCTATCTCTATCGGCTTCGCTTATCGACAAAACAGACGAAGGTCAGATGGAAGACCGAGTGTGCCGTCCTTCAACGCTCTGATGCCTAAGTCAGTAGCGTTATGAGATAATAATAATGGAAAGCGATAGTAAACAGTTACCTCTTTGGGTTGTTGGAGATGACCTTAATGTAGCAGATTTGTGGGAGCTTGGTTCCATTTCTTTCGGTGTAGGACGCTCGGGGTTCCCGATATCGCCCTGAGGGGTATCGGGACCCTCGACTGGGATCTTCCCTTGCTTGTGTATTGGCAATACGAGTCTCGTGCTTCCAATACTTGTGCTTAGGAGATATGTATATACCAACAACTTCATTGGACAGTATGAAGATGAGTGATGTTATAGACAAATGCGAATGCATGTCCGATTGAGTTGTTAGAGTGAGAAAAGATTAAGTCATTAGTCCCATTGCAACTGTCAGCTTCAAGGTAAAGTTCTGACCATCTTAATCCTAAAAATCAGCTTCAAAAGTTTAGTAAGTTATAAGATGGCTAAGCTCCTAACTATATAACATAACATTACTTGTTTATGTAATTAACACATGCAACTTATTCCAAAACATCTCTTCTAGTCATGGAATTAGTAAAATAGCGAAGCATCACTAACCTTTTCCTTCCTGGCCAAGAACATTTTCATCTGGAATAAAGCAATTCTCAAGGACAAGCTCACATCTGGTCAGACCATTGCCACTGTTAGTAGAAAAACGAGAGGGGACAGACTGCGATATAGATAATTTCAAGTAAAGCATTGCAGACGTACGTATTGCTCCCTCGCATGCCGAGTTTGTCTAATTTCTGGGCAGTACTGAATCTGCAAGGAGGTATAATTGACTCGATAAACATGAAGAATTTCAAGATGTTCTTTTTCATTTGTTATTACATTTTTATGTTTTAGTAAAATGCATAGGTCCTGGTAAAAATTTAAGATAGCAATCATACCCAATAAAAGTTTTTTTTTTATCAAATACCCAATAAAAGTTAGTTTAATGATTCAAAAATCCGAGCTACACATATGCCCACATTTAAATTGGGTACCGTATAACCTAATTTGACATTTTTACTTGTGCACATGTATCACCTGTTTCAAGCAGAAAATAGCTGTGTGATCATGCAATTACCCGCGCATCCCTTCTCAATGATGAATGTTGTGATTCCCTTTGAGCCCGCATGTTACATCCCGAACCAAGAATTTACAATTTACTTTCGTGTCGGACGGTAATTGTTAAATATTTTCAATTTTGAACCTTTTTGGGTGTTTTAGTGGCCCTAAAAGTTGACTTTTTATTCGGGTCAAAATTTGAGAAAATGTTCTTCACGAAAGTTGTAGGGGACGTTAAACCGAGCGCGTGCATATGTTGTTCGTAAAAATCGGACTTCGTATCCGAGAGTTATGGCCGAAATTGTAAAGTTACTGTTCATGGTAACTTTTTGATATAAAAAGGAAATTTACCCGGGTAGGTTTCCATTTCCAGAAACCCACCCAGCCCTTTCTCTCTCCTCTCCCCCGATCTCTCTTTCTCCGGTTCGACCCATTTTCTTCCCCCTCCGATTCCCGGCGATTCCGGCCACCACAGGGCGTGCCACCAGTCACCAGAGGAGTGCCTCCTCCCTCCGAGCACCCCAGCAACCTTGGTTTTCCACGATTTGGCCGGAAAACCACGGATCGAATCAAAACCTCCTCCGGCTGCGGTTTGATACTTTTGCCGATTCCCGGCGATTCCGGCCACCTCCGGTCCCCATCTTTCTGTCGAAGGTTTGGTTTTTACCACTGATCATTTCCCCTATGGCCTTGTATCATAATTTGAAGTGTAGAGGCCGGATTGAATTAGGGTTCTTGAATTTTCTAGGTTTGTGTTCTTGGATCGATTTCGACTGTTTGTAGTTGTTATTTGTAAATGTTGTAGTTATGAAGTTGAATCCGTGTGTTGAGTAGGTGTTGTACCTGAAATTTGGTGGCCGGAGGTGGAGGTTGACACCGGCACGTGAAACCCACGCACCGCCACTGTAGGTGGCGCGTGAGTTGGCGTTTTGGCCGGAAATTTCGACTTGTTGTTACTGTAATTAATCGATTTTACGTCTAGTTTATTAATCGTAGCTTGGAAATGGATTTGGAGGTGAATTGGATATGAATATTGGTGTTTGTTCAAAGAATGGTGAAATTGTTAATCGAATTACGAGGAATCCATCCATCGGATTTCCTCGGTTTGGCCTTTGAGCCATACATTAAAGGAATAATATTATTGAAGAAGATTGGGAGGAATTGGACAATAAAGTGGATATTAGGGTTGATTTTAATTAATCCAATTTAATCTTCCAACCCGAAATTTAAGTTACGAACATTCTATTGTACAGGACGTGAGGAGGATTCCCTCGAGGAGGGTTTGGATCGACTGCAAGCTTAGCCGTACTTTGTGAGTGGACGTTTGTTTTAAATAAGTGATGCATGCATATATATATTAAAGCTTATTCTATTTAATTAACATGTTATTTTCCGAGCATATAAAGTTGATTGCAAATTATCTCATGGATTTGCTTTTAAATAATGATTCTCATGAATAATTATGATTTATACCGGTTGTGAGCTTCGGTTATTAAGTTGTTATGCTCGGATTCGAATTTATAAATGATGTTGATTTTCGACGAATTGATTTTCGATGTGATTTTCGAGATTTATACTGTTTATATTATCTTTGTAATCGTCGATTTGTGATTTCTGAAAGATTTTCGAAATGGGATTTCGATGGAATAAATTCTTGTTCATTTATTCGATTTTTGGCATTGGGAATGCCTCATTGACAATCTACTTACTTCTTTAGCGTGTGGGACACGCTGTTAATTTATACGACTCTTTGAGTATTTCCGGGTACGGTTGGGAATCGTACCCGTGTTGTCTTTGTACGTGGGACATGGGGAAGCTTTATTGATTTATCGGTTTTTAACCACCATATCCAGGGTCGTTATATATATATTATATTACTGGCTAGTATTAGTACTTCCCTACTTACTATGTGTTCGTAGGTGAGTAGAGGAGAGCATGGGATGCTCAAGAGTGTGGGACACTCCGACCCGAGCCAATAAGGCTCCCTTTTCGTATGGTGAACGTCTTTCCCCATCTTTTATTATGATTTGACTAGCGGGGCTAGTCCGGTTTATTTTATCCAGCGGGCTGGAATGTTTTGCACGAGTTGTGAATTTAAAGAAATACGTTTTATAAACGTTGCATGCATCGAGACTTTATATTAAAATTGTGGGAAAGTATAAATTTATATTCATTTATACTTATTTATTTTGTCCACTCACTCTAACGTTTTTATGTACTTTCCCCCTGGGCCCTTTGGTTTCAATTGCCCAGATCACAGTGTTGCGGACCGGCATAGGAGCGGAGGCTAGTACCACCTTTGTCATCCATTCTCAGTAGGTTATTGATTAACCTACTTATTGTATTATATTCCGAGTCTGTTCCTTAGATTGCTCTGAATACTTGTTGAGAGTGGATTTATACATATGTATAATTATGTGTAAGAGAGTGGTTTAATTTGGGAGGTGTTGAACGATTGAGTTGCCGGGTTGTATTTTGTTTAGATGTTGGTTTGAGGTTGTGAGGTTGATGTTTTATTGGAATATTTGGATTGTTGCTAGGAAGCAGGGTGGCTTCAGCATAGAACTTAATTATATTGAGGAGTGTTTTTCAGCAGGTTTAGGGTTGTCCATTTTTAGGGGAGGTTCTGTCGAATTTCCTCGAAAAGTGGATCCCGCAGGTCCACCTAGGACTTTAGAGGGTTTTTCCGGGGTGGGTCCTGACACCGCATATGTCCCTTTTTTGCGTAAACAACCTGATCCACATAACTATTAGTTGCAGCCAAAAAAAATTTTCATAAATGCGACTTAAATCTTATGGCAAAATTACATGCAAACATACAGACAAATTTAATACCCGAACACTGCATTAATAATAATAAAATATATATACTTGCAGATTGCAGTGTCCTTCGCTTCATTCTTTGGGACGCAAACATTATCCTAAAGATAGTGCTTTACCACCGCCGAAACATAATCCCAAATGAATATTCTGACATAAATTTTAAAGATTATAGGATGACGCAGGTTGGTTCGCATCTGGTGCAGTTCAATTATGAGACTGTTCCATGGAATTCGCATCTGGAATGCTATCTAGTATCATGAAGCATCTTGTGTATTAGCCTATTCTAGTTTCCTACATTAAGTGGTAGGAAAGCTCAAAGTCCCCACATTCGTTGGAAAAATATGGTGAAAGCACAAAGTACAAAAAAAATAGCGTTGGTTGACTTATATTCCACATAGAATTAACTTGAAAAAATTATATTAATGCATATTTTGTGTGTGTGTAATATATTAGTATTGCACGTATTTACGTTATACGTATAGAGGAGGACTGATCATGAAAATAACAACGTCAGAACCAGCTAGAAGGAAGGGAGGGGGGGGGGGGGGGGGGGGGGGGGGGGGCAGAGAGAGAGAGAGAGATCAGAGTCTCAATAAATGAAAAATGAAATAAGTAAAATAGTACACAACTTACAATTGGGCTCGCTCATTGCAAGAGCCCCTACATATTTGCTCTCCACTAATAAGCTTCATATGAAAGGTAGAACTAATTAAGAAAACATCTTGAATGAAAGAAAGAATATCTCATATAACATGATACTTCATTGGTCTTAATAAATGTTTAAAACCAAAATGAATAAGCAGACAGTCCCATAATCAGTTCATGCATATGACATGCTAGATATGCTGGTAACTTGTGATCCCTCAAGTGATCTACTCTTTTTCTCTCCGTTTCTTCTTTACATAAACAGATAGTTTGGCTGGTTCTAACATTTCGATTCCCAGCTATAAACCAGCCATCTGTACTAGAATAACTAGAGCAAATTGGGCCACAGCCCCACACTATCCTTTCACAAACCACAACTTGAGAACACATATAAAAGCTATACTAAGAGGCAATGAAGTAAAAATTTATATACTGCATGGCGTGCACACAATTCAAATGAAAATAGAACCTTTGGGAAATACTTCTCTTTCTGAGTAGGATTTCCATGCCTCACCTACAAAACAACGAATAAAAATAAAAACTTTAGCAATTATCATATCTGTACAACTATCGCCACAAATGTACTAATTTGTTTTGTTACCAATTGATTAATGTACACATTGGAATGGGCACCAAATGATAGTCCAACAGATCCTGAAGCACGGCTTATTTCTTCCATATATAGCAATGCAGTGATACAAGTAGCCAAGACCCAGCCCTCCATATTCCTCTACAAGAAAACCAATAATCAAGTTCCAAATATTATTTAGAATTTACATCTACCAAAAGGATGAATAGAACAGTGTATATTTCCTATCTTTCAATTTTTTTATGTGCCTTACAAATTCATTACCCATCCAGCTAGACAACTTCAAATAAATTCCTCATACATTTACAACAGGTTGAGGATGAATATCAACTCACTTGGTATTCAGTACCTAGTAAAGACTACCAACTGATGCGGCTGAAATAGCCTCACAATTTAACCCTGCAAAATGTAGTTGTCTGCAACGTCCTCTTCAGTGACCTCCTCTTCTTCCTCTTCAAAGACTTGTTCTTCTCCTTCTTCAGAATGGTCAGGTTTGTTGATCTCCTCGGTTGATCTAGTTGAGGAGTTATAACCTGAATAGCTAGAGTCCTGAGAATCCCTCCTTTCTAGAGGAGGGCGGTCTGAAAAAGTGAGTTCTGCCCTTTGCCTAGCACGTTCCAATTTTTCAAAGAGCTCCTTTGTCTTATCAGAGACAGTGGACATTCATGGACCTTTAAGACCAAATCAAGTGTTAGTAACATATACAAGGTTCGAAATACAAACATTATGTCTTTCCTGCTTTCTAAGTTACTTTTACATTTACATACTTAGGTACTGGAACAGAGGACCTCGTTTATGCAATGGGACTATAGAATAGCTACCCTCGACAAAGTCATGTTTAATCCAATATACCTTAAGCAGGTCACACATCATTTTTTTATTTATTTATTATAAACATAGTTAATATCTTAATTGATTCCAAGTTGTAAGTCGAGCCCAATAGAAACCACTACTATTGGTGAGATACCATATAGGGATAGTCGCCCAGACATAAGTCTCTTTCCTTTGTTTCAGAAGGCAGAATGGCCAGATTAAGAGGTAAGTGAGAGGGAGGACTCATTTTAGTGATACTACGGAGGCTACTTCCTCATTGACGTTTAGGCCCCTATCGGCTACTCCCACATAGTGGTTTAGGCTCATTCTATAGTATCTCTGAGATCCAATTGAACCCATCACCCATGGTCTCAACCTATGACACCATCCGTATGCGCCCTTACAGCTGGGAAATTAACTTATGTGTTAGACCGTTCTCCAAGTGCTAATAAAGGCCGCCCTCAACCTCAAGAGACCTTAGTAAGGTACTAATGAAGGGTTTAGGCCAATATTAACAAAAGGGCCCTTGTCTACTCATACGATTTTACACACTTACAACAATTAAGTATTTAGCTAAATTAATCTAAGTGAAACACATTCAATTTACAATATGG